>CM069148.1:53729110-53776127 GCA_035221665.1 Okamejei kenojei
AAGAATAAATCATGAAGGTAGTGCATCCCTCGATAACAATAGGAAAACAGGATATTAATGAGAAAAAAAAATGAACCGTACAAAATAATCGTAGCCAGAGAAAGCGCCTACCTGAGGACTGGGAAGAAATATGGGGGTCCAACAGAGGAGGAACAAAGCATAAATAGGGAAAAGGGAAAATCCTAAAGAAAGAAAACTGTCATGTAACCATAAAAAACTGCCTGCAAAGTTTCTATCCGATATTGAAGAGAAAAAGATAAATAAACCAAATGTAGGTCCCTTCAGTCAGAAACAGGTGAATTGATCATGGACCAAGACATGGCAACCAATTGAAAACTACTTTGGTTATGTCTTCACATAGACATAAATAAAAAATTTCTGCCGAAAATAGCAGAGTCGTGGTCAAATGAAATGAGAACTGATAAAATCCATTAGCCGTAAGTGGCGTTCGAACATTGAATTGATTAAAGGCCGATAATCCACAGTCCAGATAGCTGGCATCCTCCCATAGTCCTTAAGATGTACCCAGAACTAGTGGATTGCCATAGTGGATACTTTTTCAAACTCTTTAGATTCTGAGTATTTCTGATGATTGGAGTGTAGCTAATTCACCTCATTTTTAAAAAGGGAGGATAAGAAAGCAGGGCCAGTTTAAGACCAAGTTAGTCTAACAACGGTAAGGGGGAAAACTGCTAGAGTTCAGTTATTAAATATGGGATAGCTAGCACAATTGAAAGTGGAGTAAAATCTCAGAACAAATTTGCAAGTAATTACGAAAAGATAAATCCATGACTGACCGAATATATCAAAATTTTTTGAGCTTATATTATAAGAGGGAGTTATATGTGACTCTTGTGACTAAAGGTATCAGGGTATGGAGATAAGCAGTAACGGATACTGAATGATGATCACCATGACATATTGAATGTCATGCAGGCTCGAAGGCCGAATGGCCTACTCCTGCACCTATTTTCTATGATTCTCTATGGAACACGTGATAGGGGAGAACCGTGATGGTGTTATATCTGGACTTTCATAAGGCAATTCGACAAGTCCCACACAAAAGATTTGTAAACACAAACTAAACACATGGTATTGGCGGATTCATAATTGATGTTGGATCGAGAACTGGCTGTAGACAGGAAGCAAAGGGTAGGAGTGCACGGGAACCTTTTCAGGATGGCAGGCAGTGACTATGGTGCCGCAATATTTCAGAGCTGAGGACCCCAGCTATTTACAATACATATTTATGATTGGACGAGGAATTGAATGCAACATCTCCGAATTTTGCGGATGACACAAATCTGGGGGCAAGTTTAGCTGTGAGGAGTGATGCCTAGGAGCTGCAAGGTGACTTGGGTCGCTGGTTGAGTGGGCATATGCATGGCAGATGCAGTATTAATGTTGAAAAAGAGAGGAACATACTATTTTTGTAGGCAAAAACAGGCAAGTAGACTGTTATTTTGAATGGTGGCCAGTTCGAAAGGGTAGATGCAACGTGACTGGGTGTCATGTTACACCATTCATTGAAAGTAGGCATGCAGTAGCCCGCAGGCCGTGAAGAAAGCGAAATGGTATGTTAGCCATACAAAACGAAATTAAGTTTTCGTATACTGGATCCGGGGATGTATCTAACTGCAGTTGCGAACCGGGTCTTGGCTGAGGCCACAACACCTAGTAGAAATTGCGTACATTTTGGTCTCCAATACATCTTGAGAAATACGATTCTTGCCTAAACAGATGGGAGTGCAGAGAATGGTCACCAGACTGAATTCCTGGGATGGCACGACTTCCATATGAATAAAGACTAGGATGGACTCTGCTTGTACCTTCTGCGTTAGAATTAGTGACAATTGAAGGGGTATCTATAGAGAAACTTAACAAAGAAATTCTTAAGGGTTTGGCGAGACCGGCTAGATGCAGGAAGATTGTTCCGATGTTTGGGGAAGTCCAGACAAGGGTCACAGTTTAAGGATAAGGGGGAAATTTTTTTTTAGACCGAGATGAGAAAAAACATTTTTTCTTCCACACAGAGAGTGGTGAATCCTGGAAATTCTCGCCACAGAAGGTAGTTGATCGCCATTCAATTGCTATATTTAAGAGGGGGTTAGATGTGGCCCGTGTTCTAAAGGTATCAGGGGTAATGGGAGGAAGGCAGGAAGGGATAACTGAGTTGGATGATCAGCCATGATCATATTGTATGGGTGCAGGCTTCGAAGGCCGAATGGCCTACTCCACACCTATTTTCTATTCTATGTCTAGTCTTAAAAGGCTCCCCTATAGTCAATGAATATGGCCCCTTGTTCTGGAACTCTGCCCAACATTGGAAATGTGTTTCCGCATCGAGCTTGTCCATTCCTTTTATAATGTTTAAATTGTTTCTATAAGATGGCCCTTCATTCCTTCTTTTTTGATGAATATTTTTATTAGGTTGTAAATACATATTTTAAAAATGCTTCTTACATACATTTGTATATATTATTATATTAACCATTTTAAGACATTTTATATTTCTATACATTTTTTTAATAAGTAAGAAAAAGATAGAGAAAAATAATAGAGGTAAAAATCGAAAATAAGAGTGAATGGAGTATTAAATATTATCATCGTTGGAGATTATATCCATGATTGTTATACTGTATTTCTCATCTATTCCATTATTCAGTTTCATCCAGGTCTCCTCGCACCGACCATTTTTGAATTTTGACCCTGTAGATATTCAATGTATGAGACCATATTCCTCTGAAAAGATCCAACCTATCCATTAGGACGACACTCAAAATCTTTCCAATGAGTGTCCCTACATTTCGCCTGTAATCCACATTTTGATTGTGGATGTAAGACCTTTCCAGAATTTTTAATATTAAATTTTTCCCAATTATTAAACTATAGTCAGATAAAAATTATATGATTTGTTGTTATTAATTGATCTGTTTCCTGTATTCCCAGTATTATTAAGCTTTGAGTCAGGGAGTCCCTGATTCAATAATTAACATTCGAAATATCCTAAATATTTTCTATTCCACAAATTGTGTAATTTGTTACACAATTGTAAATGATGTGTCAAGGGAGCTTCTAAGTGTGACATGTATCACATATGGCAGATACATTTGAAAAGAAATGTTATGGAGTTTGATTTTGATAATGTAGTCTATGTAAGATTTAAAATTGTATAAGAGAGTTTCTACATTTAACAACAGTGGTTGTATGTTAAACCTTTCATCCCATACAGAGCGAAGTCATAATAATTTTGACCTAATTATTCGTTTTTCCCCATGATTGTCTATATATTTTCTGTTCAATGACCATCATTTTCCATAAATTATACATGTATGATATCAATTTTCTGTGTTCGGGATGTTTATTTAGGCCATTCATCTAAAATTTCTGTCTTCTATTTATAATTTCCTGTGTGTTTTCTTCTACATAGTTTCTAATTTGTAAGTATCAAAAATAATCTTTTGAATGTAATCCAAAATTGTTGTAAATCTTGAAATGAATGGAAAGAATTTTTCCCTTAGAGATCTCCCGACTTGTTAATTCCCTTAGTTTTTCCATTGTAAAAAGCCTTTATACTATCATTGAAAGCTTAAATGTAAACATTATTTACATTGTAAGGGCTAGTAGTATACATTCTAATTTTAATGTTTTCTTTATTTGTTTCCAGATACGTATTCCACTTTCTATTATAGGGTTTTCACTATAGGTTTTCTTACCTAAATTAATATTGGCAAATATTATCAAACTAATTTCAAAAGGCGAACAATCTTCTTTCTTCTCCATTTTTAACCAATTGGTTTGTTTTTTTTTTTTATCTGTCTCTACTAACCAAAAATTCATATTTTTAATATTAACTGCCCATTTAACTCTTCATCCCCTTCATCCTTCTAAACTCCAGTGAATACAAGCCTAGTCTTTTCAACCTTTCCTCATATGACAGTCCAGGGCTCAAAATTAGCGGTTGCCCGGGTGCCATTAACCACCCAAAGTGCCGCCGGGCAACCAAAACGCCGACTCATTTTGCCCAGCTTGGCACGCAAATACTGGTTTATACCGATAGACACAAAAAACTAGAGTACCTCTGCAGGTCAGCAGCAAATCTGGAGAATTGGAACGTGACGTTTCGTGTCGGCGGCTGTATTCCTCTAGTATCTTTGATTGCGGGGCAAAGATACTGGGTGCGTGGTGACGAAGGGTCGGAGCGAATGATGGGCCCCGAACAGCGGCTCCACCGCCTCCTCCTCCCGTACCCTGCCCGGCGCAAGGAGACCTCCCTCCACCTCCCTCCCTCCCTCCTCCGGGCCTTGGCGTGCGAGAGGGGTTGTTTTGAAATCGCTGTTGGTGGATTTGCAGGCAGCGGCCACCATCGCCCTGATAACGGCCGCTGCTTGCAAATACGCTAACGGCAACAACCACTTTCAAAACAACCTCTCTCGCACGCCGAGGGAGGGAGGGAGAGAGGGAGAGGGAGGCATCCTTCCGCCATCTGAAACAGCTGCACCAAAGATCATATAGCTATAGGATCTTTGAGCTGCACCGCTCGGCCCCGCACCTACCTATCAGCTGGCGGAGGAGGGGAGGCAGTGGCGAGGACCTCCCAACTGCCCTCCCTGCGGCACTTTGGCAGCAGGGGGCACTTTCCCGAGGAGCGCTGAGAACTCCCAGGGCCTCCCCCTTTGGGCTGCACTTGGGCGTTCGGGATGGCATCACCATTGGATCCTCCCCAGGGGGCGATGGTCCGAGGAGCCATCCATCAGCTTGCTCCATTCTTCCTCCCCCGTGATCTCCTCTGCCTTCCCTCCCCCCATACTCCCCTTGTAATCCCTCCCCCTCCCATTCTTCGCCCCACACCCATTCTCATCGCATCCTCTTCACCCTCCACCCCTGCCCTTGGACCCCCCCCTCCCCTCCCCCGATCCATCGCACTGATCTCATCCCCATTCCATCCATCCTCTATTCAGTCATAACTGACACCTCTTATCCTGTGCTCCCCTCCCCATCTACCCCCCCCCCCCCTATATCTATTCATCATACTAACCCCCCACCTCGCATTGATTCTCCTGCCACTCCACCCCCACCCCCCACCCCCCACCATCCATCCTACACTGGTCCCCCAAATTCATCCTGTACTGACCTCCCTTCCCATCCATACTGGTACTTCTCTCCCCATTACTACTACACTGAACCTCCCATTCATCCTATACTGACCCACCCTCCAGTTTACCCGGCACCAATCCCCCCATCCATCCTGTATGATCTCCCCCATTCATCTTTTACTGATCCCCCCATTCATCTGTACTGATCCCCTGATTCATCCTGTATGAATCGCCCACCCTACATCCTGCACATCAGAACAGTCTGAAGAAAGGTCTCGACCTGAAACTTGCTATTTCCTTAGCTCCATGGATGCTGCCTCACCCACTGAATTGTTCTGAATTTCTTTCTCCAGCATTTTTTGCCTACCCCCATTCATCCTGTATCTGATCCCCCCCCCATCCATCCTGTACTGATCCCCCCCATTCAACACCACTTACATCCCCCGTGCTCTCATCCCCTCACAAATTTACATACTCCAACCAACATGTACTCAATTCACCTGCCTCAATCCATCCATTCCTCACCGGTTGCCTTCTCAACCCCCAACCTCTATCCACCCCGCACTGATTGCACACACCCCCTGACCCTATGTGCTTAACGGTCATCAGAGCGAACATTGAACTATGTTGATTAACAGAAATGCAATCAAATGTGTTTTTAATTCCCAATTGTTATTATTTGTTTTGACACCTTTAAATATATTTGTAGCGTGCTGGTTAAGCTATATGCTTCAGGAGATTTATTGACACAGGTATGATCATGGTGCTGAATAATCCAACCACATTTTTGTTGGAAGTGGAAAGAACTAATAGAAATCTACATTAATTGCAATGTAAAAAGAGTTGAGATATTGTATTATCAATTTTACTGCATGTCATTGTGGGTATAATATCATTACTTGATTGGTGGAATATGTTTAGTTTGTAGATTATTTGAAGCAGAAATAAATATGTGAATGGTAGACAAAAGTGCTGGAGAAAACAGCGGAGCGACAGCATCTATGGAACGAAGGAAATAGGCAGTTGTTTCGGGCCAAAACCCTTTTCAAACTGATGGGCTTTCAGGCCTGAAACGTTGCCTCATTTCCTTCGCTCCATAAATGCGCTGCACCCAGCTGATTTCTCCAGCACTTTTGTCTACTTTCGATTTTCCAGCATCTGCAGTTCCTTCTTGAACATAATATGTGAATGCTTCATTGAGCATAATTCCGACTGGTAACTGCACACTTCGTCCGAGCACATTATCGCACGCATCATGCAAACCATCTTAAATGACCACCTAAACTGTCATTTGGCAACCTAAAAAGCTGTCAAGGTTGCCCGGTTGGCAACAGGGAAAATAGGTTAAGCAAGAGACCTGCAGTCCTGCCATCCCAGGGATCAATCTCGTCTTAAACCAGAAGTAAGTTGCATTGACAACCATTTCCTGGCCAAGGCATGCCCATGGTGAGATTTGACCAGGCAACGCATGTTTATACTACTCCCTACCTTTTTTTAAAATTTATTTTTGTTATAAGTAAGTACAGTGGTGTGGTACCTAAGTACCTAATACATAAATACACATTACCATTATTGTACAACTTCTTATTTTTAATTTAATAATAAAAGAACAGTGAAAGAAAAAGGGAAATAAAGGATGTTGAGATAGATAGACAAGCGAGTAGAAACAGATAGCGAAAGAGACAGAGAGCAGAGATAAAAAGCTAAGAAGATTGACAGAAAAAGAGAAAGTGGAGAGAAAAGAAATTAGGAGAGATATACCTATTTTGTATCTTTACCCATCCGTCACCCAGTTCTGAACTATTTAATTTCTAAGGTTATGTTATATTGCACCATATGCTTGTAAAAAGTCGATAAAAGGAGACCAATTCTTTAAGAATTGGTCTACTTTGCCTAGTAGGAGGAACCTCATTTCAAGATGTAGCGTTACCGACATATTTGAAATCCACATTTTGAACGTTGGCGTGGTTGCGTTTTCCCAGAATTTAAGTATGTTTTTTTGCTGTTATTAAACCATAATTAAGAAGAGCTTCTTGGAATGTAGTTAATTTACGTCCCTCTTCCATTGATCCAAAGATAATCAGTTCTGTATTGGGGTACAATTTTGTGTTAAATAGTTTTGTAAATGTTCCAAAGATTTCATTCCAAAATGTATGCAGTTTTGTACACGAGACAAAGGAATGTGCTATAGTAGCATTTTGAGATAGACATTTATCACAAAAGGGGGAGACATTTGGAAATATTTTATTCAATCTGTGTAAAATTTTAAATTGAATTAGGTTATGTCTTACATTAATCGAACATTTATGTACATATAATTTTAAAAATTCCCATCTGTCGTTTGGGATTTTTATCAATAACTCTTGTTCCCACTCCCTTCTAATTGCCCCAGTCATTGGTGTTTCTATATTTAAAATTATATTATATAAATATGATATTAAATTGATTCTGCCTTTCTATTCATTCCTTCCTCTAATAAATCTGAGGTTAGAGTTTGATATCCTTGTATATATTTTTTCAAATAATCTTGAATTTGAAGATATTTGAAATATTGGTTACTTTTCAGGTTATATTTTAGTTGTAATTGTTGGAATGATAAAAGTTCTCCCATTTCATACATATCTCCAATCATTTTAATTCCTATTCTTTCCCAATGGATAAACGTTTTATCAATAATAGATGGTTTGACTGAGGGATTGTTAGCTATTGGAGAAAGAAGCGATAAATTTCTTAATTTTAAAGTTAATTTTATTTGTTTCCAGATTTGTATTATACTGTGAATAATTGGATTCCTCTTATGTATTATATTGTTCAGTTTCATCGGGGAAAGAAGAATCGCTCCTATATTATAAGGGGAACAATCCTCTTTACTTGTTGGGCAACCAATAGATTATATTTTTAATATTCACTGCCCAATAGTAGTACAAGAAGTTAGGGAGTGTCAGTCCCCCTGATTCTTTAGATTTACACAAATTATTTCTTTGAATTCTGTGTGATTTATAGTCCCATATGAAGTTTGTAATATCAGAGTCTAGTTTTTTAATTTTTTTTTTGGTAAATACATTGGTATTGATTGAAATAGGTACAGTATTTGTGGTAAGAAGATCATTTTTATAGCATTTATTCTGCCTATTAAGGACATCGGCAGTGTTTTCCAGAATTTAATCAACCCATTTAATTTAGTTAATAAAGGCATATAGTTTGCATTGAGTAATGATTTATATTTCCTAGTAATTTGGATACCCAAATACTTGAATTTTTCTGTTGCAATTCTAAAAGGGAATTTCAACAGATGTGTCGGCTCTTGAGGTTTTATCATCATAATTTTGCTTTTCCAGTTTATTCTATATCCTGAGAAAGAACCAAATTCCTCTATTAAATTTAGTATATTTGGTATGTTAATTTGCGAATTTGTAATATATAATAATGTCGTCTGCATATAATGAAATGTTATTATTTGAGTGTTTGGTATTATATCAATGAATAATCGGATGACTTCTTATACTTTTTGCTAAAGGTCTATTGCCCCTTGATAATTGGAATTTCGGGGATAATATATTATTAGTCAGTATTCTAGCCATCGGCTTAACGTATAATAATTTTAACCCATGAGATAAAATTATCTCCCATATTAAATTTTTGCAATACTTTGAATAAATATTTCCATTCTACTTGATCAAAAGCTTTTTCTGCATCCAATGACATAATTGCTAAGTCTTTCCTCTTCAAGTTTTATGTGAGTACATTACATCAGCCGTCCTCAAAATTGTTGAATGAATATCTCTTGGTATAAACCCCATTTGGTCCGGGTTTATTAGTTTGCTAACATATTTACTCAATCTTTTCATGAGGGTCTTTGCTAATATTTTTTGATCTGTATTTAGGAGTGCTATGGCTCTATATGAGCCTGGGTCTTCTAGATATTTATCCTTTTTAGGTTTAAGTGTAATAGTTGACTCGGAATGTGTTTCTGGTGGCATATTTTCTTTAAAAGCATGTATATATAAATTTTGTAAGCTAATTTATAAGTATATATAAATTATCTCATAGAATCTTTTATAGAATTCATAACTAAAGCCATCTGGTCCTGGCATTTTACCATTCTTCAACAAATTTATTGTTTCTTCTATTTCCTGAAGTGTAATCTGAGCTCCTAATTCCTCTTGTTCCACTGTATTGAGTTTTGGAAGATTACTCCCTACCTTAGTCCATTTTATTCTCCAAACATTAACCTCAAATGCTACCATTCAGCTATAAAATATACAAAGTATCGATATAATGTTGAGTTAATGAAACACCAAATGCTGGTGAAATTCCGGTCCAGTAGAATATAACTATTGCATATATGTAAGGTAGACACAAAAAGCTAGAGTAACTCGGCGGGTCTGGCAGCATCTCTGAAGAAAAGGAATAGCTAACAATTCGGCTCACGTTCAAGTTCAAGTTTGCATTTATTGTCACTTAACTGGTTAAGGTGCAGTGTAATTTGAGTTACCATACAGCCATACTAAGTGAAAATAACGCAATACACACATAAAATAAAGTTTAACATAAACATTCACCACAGTGGAATCAACATCTTCCTCCTTTTGAGCCCTCCACAGTTCGCCGCTACAGACGGTCCGATGGACAGGCCTCTCATCGGGGTGATCGAAACTCCGACGTCGGGATGGATTGGAACACTCCACGGCATGGAGTTCCCAAATCGACCGCGGCTTCACTGTCCCCGCGGTAGGAGTCCGCAGGCCCCGCGGTAGGAGCACTTCTGGCGATCCTCAGCAAAGGATCGCAGCTCCACGATGTTAAAGTCCGCGCCGTGCCTGCGGCTTGAAGCTCCAGGCTGGTCTCCAGGAAAGGCCGCACCACTCCAGTTGTTAGGCCGCGGGGTGGGTGGGGGGGGGGGGGGCGGAGATGAGACACTGAGAAAGTCACATCATCTGGCGCCTCCCAGTCGAGACCCTTCTTCAGACTGAGAGTCAGGGGAAAGGGAAACGAGAGACATAGACGATGATATAGAGAGATATAGAACAAATGAATGAAAGATATGCAAAAAAGTAATAATGATAAAGGAAACAGGACATTGTTAGCTGTGAACTTGATGAAAACGAGTTATAGGCAATGAGAAAATAAAAGCTATTGTATGGAACCGCTGATCATTGTCAAATTCCAATTTTAAGGAAAAATAGGGCAATCATTTTCAATGCAACTGGCTGACCAAATGGTCAAACAGATAAATACATCTCATGGAAAAACATGCATTAAATGCAAGACAACGTGGAATGAAGTGATACACAAGGTGAGTGGCAGTGTTGTGTGCTTCCTAATGGGAACTTTAACAATGGCCAGGAGCACATATGAAGCACGAACCTTGTGAGTGGATAATGTTCTGTTCCATCAGTACTTTTGACCTATTAATTAAACAGCATTCTGTGGATTTACTGTAAGCAGATCTCAATCAGGAAGTCATTACGAAACAATATGGAGATTGGTGCAGCAATGTCGCTAAAGGCATAAACAGTGCTTCTCCCTGAAAGGTCCCCTCCATTCTTTTCCTGTTACTGCCTTTGTGCCTGTAAATTATAGTTTTCTCTTTTTCTGCTACTGAAAGCAGATTGTTTTACAGCAACGCTCAGTTTCTATTCATTGCAGGAAGGTTTCTTGCGCTTGCCAGTGTGGATGGCATAATCTCTCAGTCAGTCCCTGTGCAAATCACTTACGACATTTCTCTGGCGCCAGGAACATTTCTCGCAGTTAGTTGGAGGCTTTTTTTAATATTATGTCTTCAAATTTCTGTAACTGAAAGCAGCATTCATCCATCATAAATGTAATCTGTATTTCTATCAACTGTTTTGAAACATTAGTGATGTCTTTTTTTGTAGAAATTAGATTAATTGTGAAGCCACGATCAACCTAAACCTTATGTCTGCAGCCAACAGGAGACTGTTTGCATACAGCTCTGAAGCTCTCAGTCCAAGAGACGATACAGGGATAGGAGTGGGAAAGGCAAGAGCAGAGAGTTAAAGTGACTCAGTTACAAATGGATAAAGTTACCTTTTCACTGTAGCAGGGACTGTAACATGACCGAAGGCTTTAGTCATGGAGGTCTTGGTAAAAAAGGAATTCAGAAATGTCATAAAATAATGTTCAGGCATTTCAGACCTTAAAGCGACAGCGAAGTAAAGACCCCGCGGACTGCACAGCCGGATACAGAGGGCCCTGTGGGCCACGACTAGTGGAGAAAACCCACTGAGCAGGCCCCTACTTGCCCCACAAAGACCAGAGAGTGGAGAGGAGAGAGCCGGTGATGGCAGAATCAAGGAGTGAGGCCGGTAGGAGAGTGAACCAAGGTCTTGCCTTATGCAAGGTTAAGGCAAGAGACAGAGGTACCCCTGGTGCTCAAAGGAGGATGGGCAAGGAGGGGGATGTCGGTTCGCTGGATGATCCAGATGTCCAAGGAAGGCAACGGATGGAGGCCCTGCAGAAGCCTGGGGCTCGCCTGGATTGGGTCCCGTTCGCAAGACCTAGAGCATGGACCGGACTTTGAAAATGGCACCAAAACCTGGCGCCTTTTGCATGCGGTCTCAGTGGACTATTTCTGTTAGGGTTGCCAACTGTCCCTTATTAGCCAGGACATCCCGTTTTTTGGGCGAAATTGGTTTGTCCCATACGAGACCACCCCTGTCCTGTATTTGACTGCTGCTACTCGGGTCGAGGTGACTATCGGGTCGGAGCGCAGCGTCCGGCCCTGCCTCACCCGTCCTGACGTAGTGCAGCTCATGGAGTGCAGCAGCAGCGCTTCGCCTGTGGTTCCGTTGGTCGGCAGCCAGCTGTCCGACATTCGGTCCTTCGCTTACCGCCGACACCACCACCCCTCCTTCTCATGGCCGATCATTGGTTCATGAATTGGATGGGGCGCTGGACTTTGCGCGTGACGTCACGTGGCCTGGGCCAAAACTCCTCAGCTGGCCCGCCGGCTGGGCTTTGTGTGCAGTCCAGCACCCGGGGCCAACTCATCTGTCACCCAGCCACGGCCAAGTTGGTCAACGAATTGCCGTCGGGAATTTGTCCCGTATTTTGACCTTTTGTCCCTTATTTGGGAGTGAAAAAGCTGGCAACCCTGATTTATGTACACTTTGTTAAATCAAGGATTATGCTTAGGTATGGCAATACTTTACTGAACTGTACGCAAAACAAATATTTCACTGTTCATGGGAGCATGTGACAATGAAGCACCACTGACTGGCCAATAACATTGAATCTCCTTAACACACCAGATAAGGATTTGAGTTCAAATCTTTGAGCGGCATTCATATCCACATCCCCAAAATGAGATCATCCCAAGCTGAAACAAACAAATAACGTTACTGTTCATTGCAGCAAAAAGTCTGTTTTGAAAAACACAAACTTTGTCAGGAGGTTGAATTGATTTATTAAAGGAAATATTGCACTAAATGAGCCCTGCTGGGACAAAAGAAAACCATTGAATAATCAACAGTGTAATCAATTTGTATTGTACACGTTTATGGAAACGGGCACTTTAATTAACAGGTCCATATGTAGTGAACAAAACGCAAATAATTACATTTTCAAATTATAGTCCTTTCCAAGAGTTTGAAAGTGCTTGGGTTTTCAAGAAATCAAAGGTCTGTGAGCCCTGTACAATTAAACAGCAGGGATCATGTGTGTGGGAGACGGGGGGAGGAACATGTGTGTGGGAGACAGGCAGTTAGTCATAGTCATATAATGATACAGTGTGGAAACAGGCCCTTCAGCCCAACCTTGTGAAGCCAAATGTAGTTCCCTTACAGTCAGAGACAGGTGAATTTATAATGGAAAGAAGGAAATGGCAGAACAGTTAAACAAGTACTTTGGTTCTGTCTTCACTAAGGAAGACACAAACAATCTCGCAGAAATACTCAAGGAAGTGGCCCTAGAAATTGTGGATGCATTGGTGATCATTTTCCAATGTTCTCTCGACTGGATCAGTTCCTGTGGTCTGGAGGGTAGCCAATGTAACCCCACGTTTTAATAAAGGAGGGAGAGAGAAAACAGGGAATTATAGACCAGTTAGCCTTACATTGGTAGTGGGGAAAACGCTTGAGTCAATTATTAAGGATGTTATAGCAGAGCTTTTGGAAAGCAGTAACAGGATCGGTCAAAGTCAGCATGGATTTATGAAGGGAAAATCATGCATCTTCTGGAATATTTTGAGGGTGTAACAAGTAGAATGGATAAGGGAGAGCCAGTGGATGTATCTGGTGTATGTGGACTTTCAAAAAGCCTTTGACAAGGTCCCACACAAGAGATTAGTGTGCAAAATTAGAGCACAAGATATTGGGGGTAGGGTATTGACATGGATAGAGAAATGGTTGGCAAACAGGAAGCAAAGAGTAGGAATTAACAGGTCCTTTTCAGAATGGCAGGCAGTGACTGGTGGGGTGCCTCAAGACTCGGTGCTGGGACCCCAGTTAGTCCTCTGCAAGATCGGGGAGCGAGAGGGTCACGTCTCCCAGTCTGAGCTGTGAATAACACTAAACACATGTCTACTAAACTGTGAGTGGTTTTACTGACCTGTCAGTGCCCTCAATGTGGTTTGAAAAAAGAGTTTGGAAGTGCTAAAGCTGTGTTGCTTTTGGTTTGGAAATGCTAAAGCTGTGTTGCCTTTGGTTTGGAAATGCTAAAGCTGGTCTGAAGAAGGGTTTCAGCCCGAAATGTTGCCTATCTCCTTCGCTCCATAGATGCTGATGCACCCGCTGAGTTTCTCCAGCATTTTGTGTATCCTCGATTTTCCAGCATCTGCAGTTCCTTCTTTAACACTAAAGCTGTGTTGCCTTTGGTTTGGAAATGCAAAAGCTGTGTTGCCTAATTAAAGTTGCCTTGCCTTGTATATAATTAAAAGTCTAATCTTGACCATTTCCTGTTTGCGCTTTATATTGATTTTAGAAAAAACGCTACCATGTACGGTTGTGATTTTTGGCCATCTTACTGAGAGTCCCCCTCCGCTCAGCAGGTGCTGGAGATTTTTCCCATAGATGAAAAATAAAAGAGTTATTAGTTTTTTTTTTAATGTTGAGATTCTCTCTCCTATCAATCACACCATGAAGGCCACGCTCCTTCTGGTGAGAGGGGGAGGAGCTATGAAACCCAGAAGTGTGGGCATGGCTCAGTCTCTGCAAGATGGAGGAGGGAGAGGTCACGACTCACTGTCTTAAGTGGCTTTGCAGCATGCTTGAAATGGCATGAAACTGCACTTGAATTTGGTGGCCTTGCACCCTGCTTGAAGTGGTAAGAAACTGCACTTGAATTTGGTGGCCTTGCACCCGGCTTGAGATGGAATTTCAAGGAATAGCCGTGAATCAACTGCCAGCCCACCAGCCATGAGTGAGTGAGCTGCCAGCACAACGGGCTTGAGTAACTGAGTCGCCAGCACATGAATCCATTCAGCCCACAATGTCCATACTAGCCCTCTAGAAACCTGTCCCTTCTGCCCACAACAACCATACTAGCGCTCCAGAAACCCCCCCCCCCCCCCCCCCATTGGCCACCAATATTGGAATTGGTGGAGAGGTGGAATATTGCGTTGGGGGACCAGCCCTCCTGTGTGATGCTGGGACCCAATGGGTCCCACTTAGTCTAGTTTACAATATATATTAACGATTTAGACGAGGGAATTGAATGTAACATCTCCAACCTTTGCGGATGACACAATGCTGGGTGGCAGTGTGAGTTGCAAGAAGGATGCTATGAGGTGAGTGGGCAGATATTTGGCAGATGCAGTATAATGTGGATAAATGTGAGGTTATCCACTTCGGTGGCAAGAACAGGAAGGCAGATTATTATCTGAATGGTGTCAGATTAGGAAAAGGGGAGGTGCAACGAGACCTGGGTGTGTTTGTACATCAGTCACTGAAAGTGGGGTGGAAGATTGCAACCTTCACATGGTCTGCCCTGTTTCAACTAATGCAATCAACTCGACGTGCACAAACGGAAGATCAAATAGAACAGGTTGTCGTACAACTTTAGGCTGTGCAGGCCACATGAAAGAAGAAGAAGTCACTGAAAGTAAGCATGCAAGTACAACAGGCAGTGAAGAAAGCTAATGGCACGTTGGCCTTCATTGCGAGAGGATTTATGATTAGGAGCAGAGAGGTCCTATTGCAGTTGTACAGGGCCCTGATGAGACTGCACCTGGAGCAGTGTGAAATTTTGGTCTCCTAGTTTGGGGAATGACATTATTCCTGAATGAGGGAGTGCAGCGTAGGTTCACCAGGTTAATTCCCGGGATGACGTGACTGATATATGATGAAAGAATGGGTTGACTGAGCTTGTATTCACTGCAATTTAGAAGGATGCGAGGAGATCTTTTAGAAACATTTAAAATTCTTAAAGGATTGGACAGGCTCTTGAAAACTCTTCCGATGTCTTTAATAGGCCGAATAAATGCTATAAAAATGATCTTCCGACCACAAATTTTATATTTATTCCAATCAATACCAATATACTTACCTAAATAGTTTTTCAACAAATTGGATTCTGATATCACAAATTTTATATGGGACTACAAATCCCATAGAATTCAAAGAAGACATTTGTGTAAACCTAAAGAATTTGGCGGATTAACACTCCATAATTTTTTATATAATTATTGTGCAGCTAATGTCAAAAATGTAATTCACCTGTTGGACAATTCTGCCCAGCGGGTGGATTGGATAGTAATGGAGAGAGAGGATTGTTCCCCTTTTAATATAGGACCAATCCTTCTCTCACCAATAAAACTGAATAATACAATATACAGAAAAAATCCAATTATTCATAGTACTATTAGAATTTGGAAACAAATAAAATTAACCCTTAAATTACGAAACCTATCGATTCTCTCTCCCATAGTTAATAATCCGTCGTTTAAACCATCCATTATTGATAAATCACTTACACATTGGGAAAGAATAGGAATTAAAACGTTTGGAGACATGTATGAAACTGGACATTTTTTAGCATTCCAACAACTACAACTAATTCTTAAAGGATTCTTAATTCTTAAATAATCCATGATTATTTCTACAATCTGAGAAGGAATCAATATTTTAAATATTTTCAAATCCATGATTATTTGAAAAAATATACCAAGAATACCAAGATTTGACTCCAGTCCTATTTGATGAAGCAATGAATAGAAAGGCGGACTCAACTAACTTAATACCATACTTGTATAATATCATCCTAAATATAGAAATACCATCATCCGATAGAATTAGAAGAGATTGGGAACAAGAACTATCTCTAAAAATCTCAAAAGAGAGTTGAGATAAACACTTGCTATATGTGCATAAATGCTCAATCAATGTAAGACATATTCTAATCCAATTTAAAATCCTACACAAATTATATTATTCGAAAACTAAAATAAGTAAAATCTTTCCAAATGTTTCCCCCGTTTGTGATAAATGTCTATCTCAAGAAGCAACCATAGCACATTCCTTTGTTTTTTGCATAAAAATCCAAAAATATTGGAATGAAATCTTAGAAATGTTTACAAAATTATTTAAAATAAAATTGAAACCGAACGCAGAATTGATTATTTTTGGAACAATGGAAGTTGGCTCTGAGCTGACTTCATTCCAAAAGAGTTTCCTTAATTATGGTTTAATAATGGCAAAAAAAACCTCATACTTAAATTCTGGGAAAACGCACCCACACCAACGGTAAAAATGTGGATTTCAAATATGTCCGAAATGCTACACCTCAAAGACATGAGATTCGTCCTAGCAGGCAAATCAGATTTGGTCTCCATTTATCGACTTATTACAAGCATAGGGTGCAACATAACTTTGGAAATAAATGGTTTCAGGACCTGGTGAGGGGTGTGTAAAGATATGAAGTATCCCTTTATCTTATCTTATTTTCTTATATTTTCTTTTTTCTAATTTTCTTTTTCCCTTTTTATAAAAATTCTTTCTTGCGTACTACGCCTTTATGGGCTTTTCCTTTTCACTTTTTCACGCACTTACTACCTTATCTAACTTTCTCTATTTTTATTTGTATTCCTTCTGTTACTTTCCTATTATTAAAGTTTAAAACAAGAAGTGGTACATGAAATGTATTATGTTATTTTTGGCATACCACTGTACTGTACATTACTTCTAATAAAAATAAATTTAAAAAAAATAATAATTTTAAAAAAAGGATTGGACAGGCTAGATGCAGGAATTTTTTTCCCTATGTTGGGGGAGTCCAGAACCAGGGATCACAGTTTAAGAATAAGGAGTATGCCATTTAGGACTGAGATGAGAAAAAACTTCTTCACCCAGAGAGTTGTGAATCTGTAGAATTCTCTGCCACAGAAGGCAGTGGAGGCCAATTCACTGGATGTTTTCAAGAAGGAGTTAGATTTTGCTCTTAGGTCTAAATGAATCAAGGGATATGGGGAAAAAGCCAGGACAGGGTATTGATTTTAGATGATCAGCCATGATCATATTGAATGGTGGTGCTGGCTCGAAGGGCCAAATGGCCTACTCCTGCACCTATTTTTCTATGTATTTATATTTCTATGTTTCTAACTTGCCCACACCGGCCAACATGTCCCAGCTGCACTAGTCCCACCTGCCCCCATTTCGCCCATATCCCACAAAACCTGTCCTATCCATATACCTGTCCAACAGTTTCTTAAATGTTGGGATAGACCCAGCCTCAACTACCTCTTCTGGCAGTTTGTTCCATACACCCACCACCCTTTGTGTGAAAAAGTTACCCCTCAGATTCCTATCAAATTGTTTCCCCTTCACCTTAAACCTACGTCGACTGATCCTCGATCCCCTTACTCTGGGCAAGAGACTCTGTGCATCTACCCGATCTATTCCTCTCATGATTTTATACACCTCTATAAGATCACCTCTCATCCTCCTGCGCTCCAGGGAATAGAGTCCCAGCCTACTCAATCTCTCCCTATAGCTCACACCCTCCAGCCCAGGCAACATCCTTTTAAATATTCTCTGTACTTTTCCAGCTTGACAACAGCTCTGAAACATGTAAAAATGTCCCTATTTCTTTTCAGAACTACAAATTCCTCGGGGTACACATTTCGGAGGATCAGTCCTGGTCCCTCAACACCTCCAAGCTGATCAAAAAGGTGCAGCAGCAGCGCCTTTACTTCCTGAGGAGGCTCAAAAAAGCCCACCTGTCCCCCCCCAGATCCTGACCAACTTTTACCGCTGTACCATCGAGAGCATCCTGACCACCTGCTTTAAACGTCCTGGTACAGCAGTTGCACCAATAGCAGATGGGAAGGCACTACAACGGGTGGTGAAAACCGCCCAGTACATCATCGGTGCCCCGCTCCCTGCCTTGGATGCCCTCCCACCGAAAACAGTGTCCTGAGACGGGCCGGGTAAGATCATCAAAGACCCCTCCCACCCTAACCATGGACTGTTTGCCCTCCTATCATCGGGGAGGCGGTACAGGAGCCTCAGGTCCCGCACTAGTAGGATGAGGAACAGCTTCTATAACAACATCATCACACTGCTGAACTTGGAGTCCCACCGACAGATTACTCCAGTCTCTCCGTCCACATTGTCTGCATTCTGTATCTATTTATATATTGCTATTACTACGAACTGACGCTAAACTGCATTTCGTTGTACCCATACTTGTATCTGTGCAATGACATTAACGTTGAATTGAATTGAAGGAAATAGAGGCGCTGATGTGCTTTCTTTATAATTGCATCAGTGTTCTCGGACCAGGAAAGATCTTCAGAGATGTGCACGCCCAGGAATTTGAAGCTCTTGACTCTCTCCACCATCGACCCGTTGATATAAACGGGACTGTGGGTCCCCATCCTACCCCTTCCAAAGTCCACAATCAGTTCCTTGGTTTTGCTGGTGTTGAGGGCCAGGTTATTGGGCTGGCACCATTGGGTCCAACGGTCAAATTCACTTCTATACTCTGACTCATCTCCATCTGTGATACGTCCCACAACAGTGGTGTCGTCAGTGAACTTGATTATGGAGTTCGCACTATGACCGGCTACGCAGTCATGAATATAGAGTGAGTACAGCAGGGGGCTGAGCACACAGCCTTGAGGTGCTCCCGTGCTGATTGTTATCGAGGCTGACACATTTCCACGAATATGGACAGACTGTGGTCTGTGAATGAGGAAGTCGAGGATCCAATTGCAGAGGGATGCGCAGAGACCTAGTTCTGCGAGTTTGGTTATCAGCTTGGAGGGGATGATTGTATTAAATACAAAGCTGTAGTCAATGAATAACAGCCTGATATATGACTTTTTGTTATACAAGTGGTCCAGAGCGGAGTGGAGGGCCAGCTAGATCGCATCCACTGTTGATCTGTGTGGCGGTATGCGAACTGTGGTGGGTCCAGGTTTTCGTTGAGGTAGCAGTTGATTTGCGCCATGATCAACCTCACAAAGCACTTCATCACCACAGGTGTTCGTGCCACTGGTCTATAGTCATTGAGGGACGTCACCTTGCTCTTCTTGGGTATAATTGATACCCTTTTAAAGCAGGTGGGAGCCTCAGACCTCAGAAGTGAGAGGTTGAAAATGTCCGTAAAAACTCCAGCTAGTTGGTCCGCACAGGTTTTTAGAACATGACTGGGTATACCATCAGGTCCAGGCGCTTTCCGAGGGTTCACCGCCTCTGACCTCCCCACCGGCTCTGACCTCCCCACCGTCGAAGGGATCTATTGTAGTCGCGGCCTCAAAAAGGCTGCCAACATCATCAAAGGACCACACCATCCTGGTCACACACTCATTTCTCCACTGCCATCGGGAAGAAGATCAGTAGCCTGAGAACTGTAACGTCCAGGTTCAGGAACAGCTTCTTCCCTACAGCCATCAGGCTATTTTACTTCGGAGTCATGTGAGTGATTCCGCGAAGAAGCCCCACCAGTGCACATGCGCATCATTACGTCAGACACATGGCGCACCGACGGGCTGGAGAGCGCAGCTCCACCAGCGGCAAGTTATAAACCCGCAGGTAAGTGTTTTAAAACTTTACTGCGGTTTAGTTACGTTCTGTAAGGCTGGTTGCCACTGTTAGGAGTAAAAAACTTACCCGCGGGACCGCAGTCAGCGAGCGCACGCCGGCTTCAGAGACACCGGCTCCAGAGAAGCTGACTTCAGACCGCCGGCAGTACAGCCAGCGGCAGCAACTCCGGTACTTCAGATCACTGTGGCCACTCCTGTCGGGAGGAAGGCCAAGACGAAAATGTCCAGGCCTGTCGACTCTGATGAGTCAGGCCAGGAAGACTCCCCTCCTTCCAATAAAAAGGTTTGGGGACGTCTGGACAAGATGGAACACCTCATAGAAAAAATGCTTAACCATGAGGTATTCCAGCCGGGGTTTCCTACCTCCAGCAGCACTCAGCAGCAACCTCTGGCAGAGGTCTGTACAACGAAGAACTGTACAGGCAGGAAGATCAATTTGCCTACGAGTCTGCATGGGGACCCACAACAGCAGCGCCTTTTCAAGGACTGCATGATACTCCCTTGAGCATGAGCCGGGAGAGCCAGGGCAGTATGACTCTGACCCTGAAGTTGGTGGTACTGCAGAAGAGCATGCACCAAAGCACATGAGCTATGCTCCAGGTGTGCCGGATGTGGCGAGCAAATTTGCCATCCGGCTGGAACTGGTGAAGAGATGGATGAAAACCTGGCCAGCAATGTTAACTATATGGCCTCTCACCAGCTCCAGGACTCCATAATGGAGGAAACGTCACAGAGATATCAAACACCTGTTAACCATGCTTCGCTACAAGTACCCACAGTGAACCGGGCCATCTGGGGGCAAATGAGCGCATCCATGCGGGCACAAGAGTTGAGGCTACAAAAAGTCCTCAAACTGGTTGGAGCAGGAATAATGGCATTTGGGTGGATGGTACAAGGGGCACCACTATCAAATACACAGCAGGATATGCTGGCCCATTTTGAGATTAATTGCATACGGAAGGTAGCCATCAAGCCGACGCTGAAGCCATGCTTCGCGGCCTTGTGCAGATCCTCTAATGTCCAGACACCAAGCTTGCTATTTGGGGAGGATCTGGCGAAGCAAGTGAAAGACCTGGATGAGGAGGCTAAAACAATTGGCCTCATCAAAACTCATCCCGGGGGCAGGATGCCGCCTCGCAAGCCATACCCTTTCAGACAGGCTTCAGACGCTGGAGCAGGTCAAGGACCGTGCCGGGGGTTTCCAGCTACACGCCACTGGCACACCCCCAACAGGGCCAGGAGACCGAGGAATCCAGCAACCATGGAGGTACGAGTAACTGGACTAGTCCACGATATATCCTCTAGATATCAGTCACCAGTCGGGGGTAGGTTGCAATTGTTCAATGATGAATGGTGCTGCATAACATCAGATCTATTCATACTGGACAGTATTCGGGGGTCTCGAATCGAGTTTATCTCAGAAATACATCCACCCGTACAAAATACACCTAGTCGGGCATTGGTTTTTTCAAGACCAGAATCTCTACAGGTGAATGATGAAATTGGAATTTTATTCCAAATAGGGGTAATTGAAAGGACGGCATATCAGCCTCAACAATTTGTGTCTAATATATTCCCCAGGCAAAAGAAGGATGATGGGTGTCGAGTCATTCTGGACCTAACCAGACTTAACTCTTATGTCCAGTATAAACATTTTAAAATAGAAACTTTTAGTACTGCTAAGCAGCTGTTATCAAAAGGGTGTTATATGGAAACCATAGATCTGAATTATTCAGTACCAATTCATCATCAATATCATAGATACTTGAAATTTAGTTGGATGAGACAGCTGTGACAATTTAAAGCTTTGCCCAATGGGTTGACCTCAGCCCCTAGGTTATTTATAAAATTGTTGAAACCAGTATTAGGGCTACTCCGTGCTCAGAATCACATTGTAATGGCATACTTGGATGATGTTCTGATCATAGGCAAAACTCAGGAAGCAGCTGAGGAATCTGTTTCAGTTACCAAACACCTGTTTGAGAGGTTAGGTTTCCTCATCCATCCAACTAAATCCAAATTAGTACCATCTAGAATGATTGACTATTTGGGGTTCATCATTGATTCAACTAACATGTCAGTGACTTTGCCTATGGCCAAACAGTAGAAATTATGGAGGCCTGTAGCAATCTGATAGATGAACAACAACCTTCCATCCGACGAGTAGCCAGTGTTATTGGTAAATTAGTGGTGGCTTTCCCTGGAGTGCAGTTCAGACCTCTGCACTATCAGAATGTGCAACGAGCTAAAGAACAAGCACTAACAGAACATGCAGGTCATTTCAATAGACCAATGCAGTTGCCAGCCGAAGCTATCGGCGAATTGCAATGGTGGATAACTAATGTCTCACGATGTACTAGAGACATTCTGACTCAACAACCTTCAGTTATTTTACAAACTGATGTGAGTGCTTCGGGATGGGGAGCCACTAATACCGAGTCTAGCTGTGGTGGCAGATGGAGTGTGCAAGAGGCATTAATCCTGCAAAGGCATGGGATAAACTACTTAGAATTGCTGGGTGTATTCTATGGCCTAAAAGCATACTGCTCAACAATGCATGATTTACATGTCACGTGTTACCAGGTCATGTAAATTTAATGACAACACAGAATGGATGCTGAATCCAAAAGTTTTCAAAATGGTTGTCACTCGGTATGGATTGCCAGACTTAGATCTGTTTGCATCCATGGTTAAATCACCAGTTACCTAAATACGTCTGGATGCATTCTCGCTACATTGGGGACGTACATTCTTTTACGCTTTTCCCCCATTCTGCCTCATCAGTCAATATCTCACCAAAATAGAGCAGGACTCTGCTTCAGGCGTTTTGGTAGTTTCAGACTGGCCCACACAGCCATGGTTCCCATTGGTTCTGAAACTGATGAAACAGCCATTCATGACTATTCCCAAATGCAGCAACTAGTTGGTTCACCCTGTGACAGGAGAGAGTCACCCTTTACATGATCGTATTAATCTGTTGATTTGCAGATTCTGACCATACCATTCCAGGGGCTCAGACTATCGAGTAGGACCGTGGATGTGATTACTGCGGCCTGAAGGGATAGTACTAAAAAACAATATCTATCTCATATTAAGAAATGGGAGATGTTTTGTTTACAGTCAAATATATCTTATCATATTGCAGGCATACCGGATATATTGGAGTTCCTTGCTACATTGCATTTTGACGAGCAATTGAGCTATAGTGCCATTAATAGTGCTCAAAGTGCTTTGTCCTCCTATTTAGGGCAAGGGTCGGGACAACATTCTGTTGGATCTCATCCATTGATGTCCCGATTCATGAGAGGTATTTTTAACAAAAAACCCTCCCAGACCTAGATATACGGAAATCTGGGATGTGAGCATAGTTCTTTCTCACACGCTTCGACAACGAGCTCCAATTACATCTCTGTCTTTCCAGAAGTTAACGCTCAAAGTGTTCATGCTCATGGCGCTAGTGTCAGCGCAACGGGTCCAGACATCACAAAAGCTACGACTGGACAGCATGCATTCTTCTGTAGAAAATATTACGTTTTATGTATATGATCTAATCAAAGAAAGCAGGCCAGGGACGGCTGGAACCAAAATAAGATTTAAAGCATACACCATTGACCTGAGGCTATGTGTAGTTACGCACCGGAGTCAATATATCGAGGTCACCAAGAGTCTCAGAGGCTCTGAAACAGCGATGCTCATCAGCCACAAAAAAACTCATAGAAAGGTGTCAGTACAGACTATTTCTAGGTGGCTGAAACAGGTTTGGGATTGTGCTGGAGTAGACACTGATGTGTTTAAATCTCACTCCACCAGGGCGGCGTCAACATCCGCAGCGAAGGCGCAGGACGTGCCTCGGGGCCGCAGGATGGTCTAGTGAAGGAACCTTTTCACGATTTTATGATAAACCTGTCCTCGCATGGAAGGATTTGGGCATGCTGTTTTCGGTTCTGTTTTGAGTTCTCCTTTGTAATTTCCCCCTGGGAGAAAGTGGTTAGTACTGTTTCTTTTATTATTAAAAACGTTAATTGTATAATTTAAACGATGTTCAATACATTATTTGTTTATCCTGTGTCAACCGAAGCAGTGTGTCGTATGGAACTCGATGTACAGCATGAAATCACAGAGCTTTGAAATCTTCACGAAATCACTCACGTAACTCCGAAGTAAAATAGTAAGATTAAACGAGAACTTACCAGTTTGAAGTTTGATCTTTATTTTATGAGGCGTTACGGTGAGCGATTATGTGCCCTTGCTCCCGGCCCACATAATCGCAAAGATCATCTGGTAGTTCTAGTCTTCTGAGTCTTACTATATCACTTTGACTGTAGTTACTGTGATTTCACGCCGCTGCTTTGAAGATTGACGCACATGTGCACTGGCGGGGCTTCTTCACGTAATCGCTCACCGTAACTCCTCATAAAATAAAGATCAAACTTCAAACTGGCAAGTTCTCATTTAATCTTACTATTAAACACTACAGCCTCATAAGCTATGAACTGCAATAGACTATTATTATTATTATTATTATTATTATTATTATTGCAATGTTATTGTTTGTTCTTTTTTTGTTATATTCTGTTATATTATTTCTTATGATTACATATTGTGTTGTGCTGCAGCAAGTAAGAATTTATTCTATCTGGGACATATGACAATAAAACACTCTTGACTCTTGGCTACGTTTGGCTCATATCCCTCTGAACCTTTCCTAACCAGCTACTTTTTAAAATGTGTTTTAAAACACTCTGATCCATTCCGAAACGAAAGTCAGAAGTTTTTCCCCAGAGTGGAAATGTCAAAGACAAGAGGCCACGGCTTTAAGGTGAAAGGGGCAAAGTTTAAATGGAGATGTGCAGGGCAAGTTGTTCTTTACACAGGAGTGGTGGCGGCTATCTGGAACACGCATTGTGTTGGTGGTGGTGAGGTAGATACAATAGTAGCGTTTTTTTAAGGGCTTTTAGATAGGTACATGGATGTGCAGGGAATGGAGGAATATGGCTCAGGTACGAGCATATGAGATAGTTTAACTGGCATCGTTGTTCAGCATTTAAAAACATTGTGGTCAGCAGAGTCTATTCCTGTGCCTACACTGTTCTATGTGTTCTACATTTTAAATTAATTCAATGTTTGGAGAGACAATGTATCTCCTTTGAAGCAGATGTATGCCCCATTAATCTGGGCACTCCCTGCAGCAGTGAAAAAGGGGAAGTAGCAACAAAGATTATAGAGGAGCAACAGCAGTTCATTTTTTTTTATCACCTCAAGTTATGAGCTGTTGCTATGGTTACACCTGTAATTCGGGAGATGTATAAAATCTGCAAAGTGCAGGATATGGGTATGAGTATGAGTTTATTTACCCATCTTTGAAACTCGGTGGCTGACAGAGTATCACAAAGGCGACCTAACACTCTCTGAGAGGACTGAGAGATCTCGGTATCATGGTTACAGGGGGCTTAATCCATCTTCTTTCATCTGTTTTCATTCTGATTTATAAATTCCATTTTGATTCCCCAGCTACTGTGGCAAGATTTTAAACAATCCCCCTGATCTCAAAGCCTCTGGATTGTTATAATATAAACTGACCACTGTACTGCATCAAAGATAGACACAAAAAGCTAGAGCAACTCAGCGAGTCAGGCAGCTTCTCTGGAGAAAAGGAATACTGTAGGTTATGTTTCGGGTTGAGGCCCTTCTTCATCACCTATTCCTTTTCTCCAGAGATGGAGAAAAGGAATAGGTGATTTTTTGTGTCTATCTTCGGTTTAAACCAGCATCTGCAGTTCCGTCCAACACTGTACCGTATCTTCTTGTAAAGAGAGCATGTTCCAATGATCTTAGTACTCCTCAAAATTGTATATGATCTTATTTGACTTTCTGCATAAGTTCAGTTTGTACAGCTTCTTGGTCAAATGCGGGCAGTTCTGCTCATCCAGCTATAGGAATGGAGATGAGGAAGGATTTCATGATGTGATGAATCTGCGGAATTCATTGATACAGATGGCGGTGGAGGCCAAGTAGTTGGGTATTTTTAAAGCGGAGATCAATATGTTCTTGATTAGTAAGGGTATCAAAGGTTACATGGAGAAGGCAGAAGTTTGGGGTTGAGAGGGAAAAATAGATCCGTCATATGATGGGGGGAGAGGGGGAGTGAGGAGTGTTACGGGAAGAAGGCAGAAGAATGGGGTTAAGAGGGAAAGACAGATCAGCCAAGTATGGCCTGATTCTACTCTTAGGCCTTATGAACCTATGAAGAATGTCATTAAGTTAGAAATAATGCAGAAGAGATTTACCAGGATGATATAAACGAAACTAAACACAGTATTTAACAACAGCAGACCTACAAATACTCTCTGAACCCCTCGGTGAGGTTAGGTTTCAATTGTGTGATGGTCATTGTAAGGGCACGTTGAAAAGATAATGCGCGGTATCAATATTGCCAGGGTAAAAAGGGACACGTATTGTGCACATGAGCCCTGGATAGTCAGTAATGTTGTCAAACATTTGACAGTTTCCAAGAGCTTTTTTCTTTCTGCATCATGGATGCTTTGTGGTTTTGTTAAGCATTGTCTGTTAATTAAATTCAAACCCAACATGAAAATGACAAAATAAAAGATTATTAGACAATAAATCTATTTGGATCAGTCGTGCCAATTAAAGAGATAAGAGATGCTAAGCAAACTAGTGTGGAAACGGTGAGCTGTTAAGGAGCATAAAATAAATGGTTTATTAATTTTTTTTTTTAAGTATTCAACCTTTTCCCTTGACATTTCTCTGACAGTTGGAAACAAACAAATTTCAAGGAGGCCTATGTGGACTTCTGATATTAAATTGGAAAGATGTTTGAGAAAGTGTGCTTACGGCAGTTTGCATAGCTGTGGAGTGGGTGTGGCATCAGTGGTTCACCACTGTCTGCCACAGGTGAATGTGATATAGGGCTGCATCTCACTGGTGGTAGTTAGACCATCACATTAACGTGGAGAGCTGGGAGTGATGCTGGTTTACCTAGTGCGGCAGTAACTCGGTGGGTCAAGCAACATCTCTGGAAAACATGGACATATGGCGATTCGGGTCAGGACCCTTCTTCAGACCACGACTTCAGTAGTCGACAGAGCAAACCACAGATGTACTGAACTGAGACAACTAATGTTAGTATGAAGGAACTGCAAATGCTGGGGACTTAAAAACCGTAGATAGGCACACAGTGCTGGAGTAACTCAGTGTGACATGCAGCATCTCTGGAGAGAAGTAATGGGTGATGTTTTGGGTGGAGACCCTTCTTCAGACTGAGAGTCAGGGGGAAAAGGAAATTAGAGATTATAGACGGCGATGTAAAGAGATATAGAACAAATGCAAAACAAGTTAACAATCATAAGGGAAACAGGACATTGTCAGCTGTTTGCTAGGTGAGAATGAGAAGCTGGTGGTGATTTGGGTGGGGGAGGGGGAGAGAGGGGGAATGCATGGGTTACTTGAAGTAGTGAATATCAAATTTCATACCTACCACTGGGTGTTAAGCTGCCAAAGCCAAAAATATGCTGATGGTTAAGATTTGGAGTGGCTAGCATTGCCCCAGTGAGATTCCAGGCCATTTTGTTCAGCAGAAATGAAGCCATAGGTGTTCAACTGTTGGTGTTTCCAAGCTTACCTATTGCGATCCTCAGTATCCTTGGCCAAATACTGACTCCTGGAGTGAAGATGTATTGAGAGTAAACGGCAACTTATTTTTTATTTATCACCAATGATTATGCAACTGCTTGCAATAGCATTAACTCCTTCCCCTTCTATACCATAAGGCTTTCTAGAAAACAGTTTCAAACACGTACACACAATGGGATTTTTCACAGAATGAATTGAGGAATTTTAAATACGTGTCCAAATAGAATGTCTTAACCCCAGCTTTCATTTCAATAAAATATAGATACAAAAAGCTATGGTTATTAATATATAATCTAAAATCTCACCTACAAATGTTGACATGTTACAGGATTAATATTCACCATCATCACGATAATGATGAGGTTAAATGAGAACATGCTATATGTTATATCAAAAAATACATTCATTTTCTGATGTGCTACCTCACCTTGAAACCAGTATTTCGAACATAATTTTCCTCGAAATGAAAACTGTATACATAATGTTTCAAAAACGCTAAGAAAAGATCTTAAGATAAACTGAAAATAATATTTTTCTGAACTCTAACATATAGCCGGTTTTGTCATATGTGTGTTCAGTGCTTCCTGGTAAACATCCATGAGCTAATTGTTCCAATCTTAGCTGGTCTCAGTACAAACCATTAGTAATATTACCCGGTAACATAAACCTACACACAACTGCACCAAGAATACGAGTAATGAGAGATTAAAAACATCAGACCAAACCTCATTTGCAAAATGTTGAATCATAAAAAAAACATTAATTGGAACCAACTAGTCACATAGTACAGCCCAGTTAAAGTTAAAGTTGGTTCATTTAAAAACAATGCATCTTAAATATCTAATGCAGCACAACAGAAGCACCTTATTTATGATAAATCACCCTCGCTATCATAGAGAGTTAGTACACAACACCACAACTTAATACAATTTTTCTAATTAAGAATGTATTTTGCATTGAGGAATAAAAGAGAATAAAAGAGCCAACTAACACTCAGCGATGGATAAGTGCCATCCCATTAGAAATGCAAATATAGACACAAAATGCTGGAGTAACTCAGCGAGGGAGAGTCAGCATCTTGGGGGGAAAGGAACGGGTGACGTTTAAGGTCGAGACCCTTCTTCAGACTAGAGTCACGGGAAAGGGAAACGGGAGATATGGACGGTGATGTAGAGAGATATAGAACAAATGAATGAAAGATATGCAAGAAAGTAACGATGATAAAGGAAACAGGCCATTGTTAGCTGCTTGTTAGGTGAGAAACAAAATGTTATGATCTGAATTTATATATTGCCCTAATTGCACAAAAGACCATCAAAGGGGAAAGTTGGAACACCCAGCTACAATGGCAATTTAATTGGGTGGAACAACCAGTACCATGTGTTAAATATTATGTTGTTTTGATCAATTTCTCTTTAACTTTATCTGGTTGTGATTCCCAGAGATGGCAGATTTTGCCTGGTTCACATGTAATAGAAGGACAGCACTTGTAACTAAAGTTGGGGTCACATCAGGAGCTCCAAATCAAACCCGACTTCTTTGCTGAAGCATAATAGCACATCATGCACAGGTGAATGGTCGGAGTAAATGTTGGAGAGAATGTTGGAGAGAATTGAGGATAGGTATTTGCTATGAAGATAGTAAAAGCTTCTTTAGGAATGTGAAGAGGAAAAAAATAGTTAAAACAAATGTGGGTCCATGAAAAAGAATAGTGAATTTATTAGGGGAACAAGTAAATGGCAGATGAGTTGAACAGGTACTTTGGGATCTGTATTCACGAAGGATGACACAAACAATCTCCCAGATGTACTACTGGCCAGAGGACCGAGGGTAATGGAGGAAACTGAAGAAAATTCACATTAGGCAGGAAATGGTGTTGAGTAGACTGATGGGACTGAAGGCTAATAAATCCCCAGGGTTCAGATGGTCTGCATGCCCGGGTACTTAAGGAAGTGGCTTTAGAAATCATGAATGAATTGGTTATCATTTTCCAGTGTTCTATAGATTCAGAATCCGTTCCTGTGGATTGGAGGGTAGCTAATGTTATCCCACATTTTAAGAAAGGCGGAAGAGAGAAAACAGAGAATTATAGACCAGTTAGCCTGACGTTGGTGGTGGGGAAGATGCTGGAGTCAATTATAAAAGATGAAATAGCCGCAAATTTGGGATAGCAGTAACAGGATCGGTCCAAGTCAGCATGGATTTCACGAAGGGGAAATCATGCTCGACTAATCTTCTGGAATTTTTTTGAGGATGTAACTGGGAAAATGGACAAGGGAAAGCCAGTGGATGTAGTGTATCTAGACTTTCAGAAAGAATTTGATAAAGTCCCACATAGGAGATTAGTGGGCAAAATTAGAGCATATAGTTATTGGGGGTTTGGGTTACTGACATGGATAGAAAATTGGTTGGCAGACAGGAAACAAAGAGTAGGGATTAAACATGTCCTTTTCAGAATGGCATGCAGTCACTAGTGGGGGGTACCGCAAGGCTCGGTGCTGAGACCGCAGCTATTTACAGTAGACATTAATATTTAGATTAAGGGATTAAAAGTAACATTAGCAAATTTGCAGATAACACAAAGCTATGAGGATGCAGGGCGACATGGGCAGGTTGGGTGAGTGGGCAAATGCATGGCGAGATGCAGTTTAATGTGGATAAATGTGAGATTATCCACTTTGGTAGGCAGATTATTATCTGAATGGCCATCAAATTAGGAAAAGGGGAAGTACAACGGGATCTGGGGGTCCTTGTTCATCAGTCACTGGAAGTAAGCGTGCAGGTACAGCAGGCAGTGAAGAAAGCGAATGGCATGTTTGACTTCAAAAACAAGAGGAGTATAGGAGCATAGAGGTCCTTCTGCAGTTGGGACAGCGCCCTAGTGAGACCGCACCTGGAGTATTGTGTGCAGTTTTGGTCTCCAAATTTAAGGAAGGACATTCTTGCTATTGAGGGAGTGCAGCATAGGTTCACAAGGTTAATTCCCGGGATGGCGGGACTGTCATAGATTGAAAGAAATGGAGCGACTGGGCTTGTACACTGGAATTTAGAAGGAATGAGAGGATATCTTATTGAAACATTTAAGATGATTAAGGGATTGGACACACTGGAGGCAAGAAACATGTTCTCGATATTGGGGGAGTCCAGAACCAGGGACCACAGTTGAAGAATAAGGGGTTGGCCATTTAGAACAAAGATGAGGAAAAACCTTTTTTACCTAGAGACTTGTGAATCTGTGGAATTCTCTGATTCAGAAGGCAGTGGAGGCCAATTCTCTGGATGCTTTCAATACGGAGTTAGATAGAGCTCTTAAAGATAGCAGAGTCAAGCGATATGGGGAAATGGCAGGAACGGGGTACTGATTGTAGATGATCAGCCAAGATCACAGTGAATGGTGGTGCTGGCTCGAAGGGCCGAATGGCCTATTCCTGCACCTATTGTCTGTTGTCTATTGAACGCAAGTTTGGGTGTATTACCTGAACCTTTGAACAAAAGTTGGTGGCTTTGGTGTGAAATCTGCAGTGATAGATGCCCCAATCTGCTCCAAAGACAGCTGATAATTCATACCATTCAGTGACCTTCCCATTTTGCGTGCATACCAAATTGTTACGAATAAATTCGGGCAAATATTGCGTCCGTGGCACCTGGATAGAGCATGATGCAGCTGAATTTTGCAACAAAGTTGTCTTTTCATGTGAATATCCAGAGAGGCTGCCATGGAAACAAAAGGTTAAGTGGAGTGTATTTACGATCTGTTGTTTGAGGATTGGCAGTTAATAATATTAAATTCTGACATTTGCAAGTCCCAACAATCTCACTGTAACATGCATCATTACAAAACAAAGGAATATTCAAAAGGGAAATAATGCATTTTGCAAAGATCAAGTTTCAGAAAAATACCAACTTTGTTTCCCATTAATCTCAATTTCATTTACATTTTCATGAGGAAATTGTTGACTGTAGTGCAGGCACGCCTGGCGCAGCGGAGGAGTTGCTGCCTTACAGCGCTTGCAGCGCCAGAGACCTGGGTTCGATCCCCACTACGGGTGCTGTCTGTGCGGAGTTTGTAGGTTTCTCCCGTGACCTGCGTGGGTTTTCTCCAAGATCTTCGTTTTTTTTCTTCCCACATTTCAAAGACGTACAGGTATATAGGTAAATTGACTTGGTATACATATAAATTGTCTCTAGTGTGTGTAGGATAGTGTTAGTGTGCGGGGATCGTTGGCCAGCACTAACCCGATGGGTCGAAGGGCCTGTTTCCGCGATTGTATCTCTAAATTAAACCCGTCTCACGGTGCGAGTTGACCCACGAGTGACCCCGAGTTTTCACTCGCGGTAATCACGTACAATCAACGTAGCGGGAACGTCGGAACTCGCGCGCTCAACTTAGCGACTCGTGGCGCTAACGGCAGGTACCCGTGAGACTTGTTAACTCGTGAAAAAATTCAAACGTGCTTGATGTTTTCCATGAGTCAAATTTACTGTTCAAATTAAAAATGGAAACATTTAAACTCGTTGTAATAACGTAGTGGCCCGTGCGTTTACCTTAGTGACTCGTGAGTCTACTGTGGGCACTCTTTCAGTTATTTCAGTGCCATTCACCCTCGAGTCTTAATCACAAAATTTAATTCACCCTCGACTAAAATTTCTTAGTTTTTTTGGTAATTTTCGTCTTATTTTCCCTTGTGTACAATTTTATATATAATGTATCCTAAACCCTAAATCCTAAATACATCCTAAAAATGTCAAAAAAACTAGGAGTGAAAAAACAGTTTAATTACCACAGGAGTTGGAAAATCATTCTATTAGAATGATAAAAAAAACATTCCAACGTCTAAACACTGGGCTTCAGCCCAATCCTACCCTTTCGGGCTTTGACTACTGCAGTTATTTCTTTGAAAATTAGCTATAAAAACCATGGAGTGTGTGATTTAATATATTTTTCTCCAAGTAATTTAACTTTCTATAACCCTCCCCGAAAGCTCACAAAAACCACCAAAATATTAACTTTGGGAGCTACATTTCTACACAAAATAAAGTTACAGTTCAACAGTTGCATACGGTGATCCTCCAGTGTTGCCATTTATAAATGTATGATCACACTTGCTCTTCTGGTCTTTCCCTAAACGGTTATATTACAATAAAATTGGGAAATATCCTGTTACTTTGAAATTAGAAAACCATAGGTATAGATACGAAAAACATGTCAAAGTTCCAGCTCCACTGCCATTAAAACAATGAGCTTACTAACCACTTTAATGGCAATGTCTTTTTTTAAGTATAGAAAACAAAATTGGATAAATTATGTCATTCACCCTTCACCCACCCCTCTAGTTTCATTCACTCCATATAAAATAATTTCATTCGCGCTTGGGTGAACCATTTCAACAGTTTAAGAAGCACTTTTATAGCGCATTGCATCCGAGAAAAATTGAAATTAGACTTCAGGAAGGGTGTCCGACCTTCCGGACAGCAACGGGCTGTGAGTCGCTGGTTCCTGAGATGAATCAATGAACGTTGGATTTTCCTGATGCGTAGATTTACAACCAATAGCGATTACAAGATCACAAGTTTCCTGATTTACTGCCTGTTAAACAATCACAACCATCGCCCGGTCACAGCCCATGTTGATCAGTCCGAACTAACATCATCAGCGTGAATAGAGTATTCACAAAGGGATTTTTTTTCCTCTTCCAAGTACATTCTATAAATCGATTGCTGGGTTTTCTCCGCTCTATCTTTCGCTCAGGCGCCTTTCCTCCCCTTTCATCAGTTTACGATTCACTTTTCTCCACTATCTTTCCTCTCAGATCACAGTCTCCCTCTTTTTATACTCAGCGGGCAGGCAGCATCACTGGAGAGAAGGAATTGGTGACGGGGTGACATTGTGCTCTTTGATCGCCCCCTGTCAGCTCCAGCTTTTTGTGTCTATCTTCGGTTTAAACCAGCATCTGCAGGCAGTTCCTATCCTACACTTTATTCCTTTCTTGGCATCTTCTGGGCAAATGTTGCCTTCTACAATGTCTTGGATGATATTGTGTGTGTGTGTGTGTGTGTGTGTGTGTGTGTGTGTGTGTGTGTGTGTGTGTGTGTGTGTGTGTGTGAGAGAGAGAGAGAGAGAGAGTGAGAGAGAGTTGAGAGGAGAGAGAGAGAGAGAGAGAGAGAGAGAGAGAGAAGAGAGAGAGAAGAGAGAGAGAGAGAGAGAGAGAGAGAGAGAGAGAGAGAGAGAGAGTTAATGTGTGTGTGAATAGGCATATTTTAGGAGATGCCGTGGTTTACATTGGCATTGCCCTCTTGAGATTCCTTTGTGGTGGAGAGCGCTGACCGGTAACCCTGGGTCTTGCGGTCCGGCCAAGAGGAGGTGATGTGGACACGGTTTCAGTTGTAGTTCTAGAGGAACATTGCTTCCGATCGATGTATCTTATGCACTCCTCAGAAGAACTGGGTGCGCTCTTCACCATCATGGCTCCAGCCTACAGGCTTCTGATCTGAACAACTAACTTCTTCCCTATTTCTCCTCCACCCACCCCCCCACCCCCCCCCCAACCCCCCCCCCCCCCCTTTATCCCTCTCCTCCTCGGCGCTCTTGTTCACTCACACCTTCCCTCCCTCCCTCTCACAGGGCTTGGTTCAAAGGGGGCAACGAGCCAAGCGGGGCGCAGTCTGAACCCTTTCTGAAAACGAACGCAAAGAGAAAAAAAGTAGTGTCAAGCGCTCCAAACTTCGTTTAAAATAAGTAAATGCGACCTTGGTTAATAATTTAAAAAGAAAACCTTATACAAAACCAACACCTACAAACTCTCTGTCTCTCACGCTGCCTGTTGTCTTGTGGGGGGGTGTGTGTCGGAGAGATGGGGTGTGGGTGTGGAGGGGACCCGATGTGAATGTTACCACTATAGGATGGCGAGGTTGGGCTCTGAGCTGCAGTGAGAGAGAGCAGAGAGAGAGAGAGAGAGGGAGAGAGAGTGCGTGTGCACGTCAGCAGCAAAGTTATACACAACGGGCTTGTACGCGGTGGCAAGAGAGGTTTCCTTTGTTCTCGTCCGGGGCTTGAGAGAGATCGGAGAGAATTAAACCTCCCTCCACACCACTCCTAACCCAAGAGCCTTGTCACCCTAGACAGATTAATGACGCTCCCCCCTCCCCAACCTCCCTCCACCTCAACTCACGCCTGGGCACCAAAGCAGCTCAGGAGGCGAACCCTGAGCTCCGTCTCCCAACAATCTGATGTGAAAGAACAGTTATTAAAACATACCTTCATTCACGGTTGGCTCAAGAGTAACGGGAGAGGAACTTGGTAACTCGGGAGAGGAACTTGGAGCATCGCAGAAATGACATACCCGTGGGAACTCGGTTAAACACTTGATCATAAACTTGAAATCTCGTACACAACCACAGTCTGGTTTTTTTTCTTTCACTTGGGGTCACTCGTGGGTGGACTCGCACCGTGAGACAGGCCCTTAACACTAAACTAAACTATGTTTAAGAAGGAACAGCAGATGCTGGAAAATCGAAGGTAGACAAAAATGCTGGAGAAACTCAGCGGGTGAGGCAGAATCTATGGAGCAAAGGAAATAGGCAACGTTTCGGGTCGAAATCCTTCTATGTCTGAAGAAGGGTCTCAACCCAAAACGTTGCCTATTTCCTTCGCTCCATAGATGCTACCTCACCTACTGAGTTTCTCCAGCATTTTTGTCCACCCTAAACTAATCTATAATAGGAAGACAATGATTGTAAGTTTAAGGGAGACATCTTCACCTAGGAATGGTAGTTTCTGTTTTTAAGTACAAAATGTTACGTTATGCATGCGAGTATTTTTTCTGTGATAGACTGGCAGGAGGTTGGGATCCAATTCAGGACTAAGGCAGGTGAGAGGTTGCAGCATGGTATGGATGGTGATGAAAGAAGGTCAGTGGACTGGAATTGAAATTCTGGTGGTATAGGTTACTGTTAAGGTCACTGGGTCACGGAGCTGCTCAATCCATCTGGAGGACATCCGTAATATCCGGTATATGCTATTAATGCAAGAAACGCACACTTTCCTACCTGTTAAAAACTGCCAAAATGTTGAATTATTGCGCTGTAAAAAATTGTGGAAGTCGGGGTAAGTGTGAGGGAAATATACCCAACTTTCCAAAATTCCAAAAGTGAAGCGAAAATGAAAATGAAAAAGAGAAGTGAGAGCTGAAGGGACAACAACAGCTAAAGTGCTTGGCGAACATTAGCTGTGCAGATATCGGAATTGAAAATATTGGGAATTATCGCGTTTGCTCACTGCATTTCATCAACAGTAAGGCATTATTTGTGTTTTTTTCTTGATTCCTTTAGTATCTAAAAAGTCTCAGAAGTGATAAATCTGGCTGTAAACTTTGCTTCAGAGGCGTTTTCTTTTTGTATGTAAAAACCCACTTGAGAACCATGGGCGATTAAAATTTTACAGCCAGATTTATCACTTCTGAAACTTTTTAGATGCCAAAGGAATCAAGAAAAAACACAAATAATGCCTTAGTTGATGAAATTCAGTGAGCAAATGGCCAATGTTCGTCAAGCACTTTGGCTGTTGTTGTCCCTTCAGCTCTCGCTTCTATCTACCGTCACTTTTGGAATTCTGAAGTAGGCTAAATGTTTCTCACGCTTATCCCGATTTCCATAATTATTTACAGCGCAACGGGCCCGCTACGCTGGAAACAATAGTAAGTGCTTACTTGCAGTTTATCGCGTGTACTCCGCTTGGCGTAGTGTAGCAACTGTACAGGTCATGTGTCGTGACCCGACTGCCGTGAAACCTCCCTGTATCCAAACTATCAGTTGGACCACATACCCCCACCCCGGTGATGTTGCCAACTCTCTCTGGGCACATCCACCAGCCCAACATTGCACCTTTGGTATATCTCAACCTACAACTTGCTTCTGACCAGCGCTCCCCATTCCAAACTTTGTCAAACAAAGACACAAAGTGCTGGAGCAACTCAGCGGGTCAGGCGGCATCTCTGGAGAACGGATAGGCAACGTTTTGGTGTGTGTTCCTTCTTCAGACATTGCGGGGGGGGGGGGTGAGAGGGGGGAAGGGGGAGAGGTAGAAGAATAGAGGGGAAGGAGGACAAAGCGTGTCTAGTCCTTATGCTCCATGTCTAAATAATTCTCCAAAATATTCCCATTCCTTGGAGTGAGGCCTCCTATTCGTCTACCATTGACAACTTTACAGCACCTGCAATAGTGAATAAAAGGCATAACATCATCATCATAATTGAAAACATCAACGGGCACGGTGCGTTACAATGCTGTGCACGACAGTGATCGCAACTTCTACTGAAGTGTGGATGGCCGTTGGCTCGCTAGGAGCTCATCCACCCTTTGACAGGTCTTGTTTTTGGTCCTGCTGGGGGTCCACAGCCCCCTCCTCACCTGGCAAACCAGGTGGGGGAGACGGTTTAGTCGCCGACTATCGGACCATGGAGCGGGTAGCACGGGATTACACGGCACCCGTGGCGGGGGGAACTCCTCCCGACCTGACCTGACTCGGTGTTTGCGTAACTATTTAGCGACTATTTAACTAATATCACCAGTACACCCATCAATTTACTCCTCACTTCTCCACAAACAGATCTCAGAGAGTCATAGAGTGCCAATACTGGATCTCTCAAAACCTCGCCCATTGATCCACTATTCAAGTGCTTAGTATCTTGGCACCAACTTCTTATCTAACGGTGAAGCATCTTGGTTGATTTGTGTGGCAATTGACGTGCTACATAAACAGAAGACATTGATTCTGTGTCAGTTGGTGCCATTTAATAGTTTGCGAACGCACAGGAAACTAATTTAATCAAGTCATTAAATTGGAAGTGTTACATTTATAAATTGGCAATACACACAGCAACAAAAAAATGTTCTGAGATGTTATAGTCTAAGAGTCATAGAGTGATACAGCATGGAAACAGGCCCTGTGGCCGAATATGCCCACACCGGACACATGACCCAGCTACACTAGTTCCACCTGCCAGTGTTTCGGCCATATCCCTCTAAACCTGTCCTATCCATGTACCTGTCTAACCGTTTCTTAAATGATGGGATAGTCCCTGCCTCAACTACCTCCTCTCCACTATAAACCCACTGACTCCCACGGCTATCTGGACTACTCTTCCTCCCACCCTGCTTCCTGTACGAACTCCATCCCCTATTCCCAATTCCTCCGTCTGCACCGCATCTGCTCCCAGGATGAGGTGTTCCACACCAGGGCATCACAAGTGTCCTCATTCTTCAGGGAACGGGGATTCCCCTCCCCCACGATAGATGAGGCTCGCATCAGGGTCTCCTCCATACCCCGTAACACTGCCCTCTCTCCCCATCCCCCCACTCACAACAAGGGCAGAGTCCCCCTGGTCCTCACCTTTCACCCCACCAGCCGGCAAATACAACATAGACATCCGCCAGTTTCGCCACCTCCAACGTGACCCTACCACTTGCCACATCTTCCTATCTCCTCCCCTGTCTGCCTTCCGCAAAGACCGCTCCCTCCGCAACTCCCTTGTCAATTCTTCCCTTCCCTCCCGCTCCATCCCTTCCCCGGACACTTTCCCTTGCAACCGCAAGAAATGCTACACTTGTCGCTTTACCTCCCCCCTCCACTCCATTCAAGGACCCAAGCAGTCGTTCCAGGTCCCACAGAGGTTCACCTGCACCTCCTCCAACCTCATCTATTGCATCCGCTGCTCCAGATGTCAGTTGATCTATATCAGTGAGACCAAGCGATCGTTTCGCCGAACACCTCCGCTCGGTCCGCATTAACCAACCCGATCTCCCGCTGGCTTAGCGCTTCAACACCCCCTCCCATTCCATATCTGACCTCTCTGTCCTGGGCCTCCTCCACGACCAGAGTGAGCAACACCGCAAATTGGAGGAACAGCACCTCATATTCTGCTTGGGGAGTCTGCATCCTCTTGGCATGAACATCGAATTCTCTCAATTCTGTTAGCCCTTGCTGTCTCCTCCCCTTCCTACCTCTCCCTCAGCCCTCGGGCTCCTTCTCCTCCTTTTTCCTTTCTTCCCCCTGCCTCCCCCACCCCCCCTCAGTCTGAAGAAGGGTTTCGGACCAAAACGTTGCCCATCTCCTTCGCTCCAGAGATGCTGCTGCACCCGCTGAGCTTCTCCAGCATTTTGTGTACCCTTGTTCCATATACCAACCACCCTTTGTGTGGAAAAAGTTATCCCTCAGATTCCTATTAAATGTTTTTCCCCTTCACCTTAAACCTATGTCATCTGGTCCTTGATTCACCTACTCTGGGCAAGAGACTCTGTGCATCTACCCAATACTATTCCTCTCATGATTTTATGCATCCCTATTAGATCACCCCTCATCCTCCTGTGCTCCAAGGAATAGAGTCCCAGCTGCTCAATCTCTCCCTGTAGATCAGAAACCTCTAGTCCTGGCAACATCCTTGTGCATCTTCTCTGTACCCTTTCCAGCCTGACAACATCTTTCCTACAGCTTGGTGCCCAGAACCAAACACAATACCTTAAATTCAGCTTATACAACTGCAACATGATCTCCCAACTACTGGATGATACTCTGACTGATGAAGGCCAATGTGTGAAAAGCCTTTTTGACCACCCGATCTACCTGCAGCTCGACCTTCAAGGAACCATACACCTGCACTCCTAGATCCCTCTGCTCTACAGCACTCCCCAGAGCCCTACCATTCACTATGTAGGCCCTGCCCATGTGAGACTTCCGAAAAAAAGCAACACCTCATGTTTCTCTGTATTAAATTCCATCAACCATTGAGGGTGGTGGCTGTGTGGAATCAGCTTCCAGCAGAAGTGGTGGAGGCAGGATCGATTTTAACATTTAAGAGTAAAGTGGATAGGTATATGGGCGTGAAGGGAATGGAGGGGTATGGTTCTGGAGTGCAGGTAGATGGGACTAGGGGAAAACAAAATGGTCGGCACGGACTGGAAGGGCCGAGAGGGCTGTTTCCGTGCTGTAATTGTTATATGGTTATATGGATAACCATTCCTCAGCCCACCTGGCCAATCGATTAAGAACTGCTGCAATTTTTCACAACCATTTTCACTGTCTGCAAAACCACCACTTTTTGGATCATCTGCAAATTCGCTAATCTTGCCGTACATGTTCACATCCAAATAATTGATATAGATGGACAAACAGTAACGGGCCCAGCACCGAACCCTGAGGCACACCAATCACAGGCCTCCAGTCCGAGTCCTCCACCATCACCCTCTGCTTCCTTCCATGAAGCCAATTTTCTATCCATTCAGCTATCTCTCCTTGGATTCCCATGCGATCTAACCTTCCAGAGCAGCCTACCATGTGGAACCTTGTCAAATGCTTTGCTGAAGTCCATTTCTACAACATCTACAGCCCTGCCCTCATCGACCTTTTTGGTCACATCTTTTTAAAAAACTAATATCAATTTTAAAACTAATGATTTATTCACAGATTAGCGATAAATCTGGCGACTCTGGACTGTCAAATAAAGCACCACAGGCCGGGACATAAATAACTTTCCACATGCAGCAACTCTACGCAATAACCCAAAAGTGTGTAACCCCATTTGCTCTGGTATTTTATTTTAATTCACATATTTAAACTATAGTGTTTTATTCTTAATGTTTTATGTTTTATTCTTAATTGTTTACCGTATGTCGTGTTGCTACGTGCGAGCGGAGCATCAAGGCAAATTCCTTGTATGTGTACATACTTGGCCAATAAACGTTATTCATTCATTCATTCATTCAAATATAGCAACAAACAAAAAATGTCCTGTGATATTGATGTTAACTAATGATTTATTCACTAATTGAAAATGGTCTCTTTATTGAGCGATTAGATGAAGTACGTACTTAGATGATGCAGCGAGTCTCAGACCGGTGCTATATAACATTGACGGCCAAGTCGCTCACACTTTAATGCAGAATTTGTCTTTATGTACGCTTTTTTGATATTAAATTCAGGTAATCTCCAATGAGAACATTGTAGTGCAACAAGCCCGAAATAAAGGGAGGAGCCAGGTGCTTCGGGATCTATTTTCAATAGTGGTCCTTCCCCTTACCAGAACAGTCTGCTAGAGGAAGGTGGCACCTAAACCCCTGCCCTTTATCCCTCTAGCTAAGGGCTGCCTCCGGACTCATCCATTACCGTGCCGAGGGGTTTGATAGTGGGAATGGCCCGACCCTTGGGAGCCCCCACAGGACCCCAACCCCCCACTCCAGAACTAGAGGCACGAAACTGGCGGGAGTACAACCCGACCAGACCGCGTACGGAAGACAGCCGACCGAGGGGCTGGAGGAGGCACAGGTGGAGGGACAGGTCGAGGGATAGGCGGAGGGACAGGCAGAGGGACAGGTGGAGGGATAGGCGGAGGGACAGGTGGAGGGACAGGCGGAGTGACAGGCGGAGGGACAGGTGGAGGGATAGGCGGAGGGACAGGCGGAGGGAACACACAAACAACCCCCACAACCCACCCACAGGCGGAGGGTACAGGCAGAGGGACAGGCGGAGGAAGCCGCGAAGGGGGGTGACCTTGCGGCTGAGGTTGGGCAACCAGCACCGGCACGTTAATGTTCAAATGTGCCGGTTTTAACCGGTCAATTGACTCGGCCTCCGGCTGACCCCCACGTCCAAATCAAAGGTCGTCTGTCCGTGCTCCAGCACCCGGAACGGGCCCTCATACGGCCTCTGGAGTGGCGTCCAGTGGGCATCACTGCGCAGGAAAATGTAGGCACATGCGGGCAAAATGTCCCATGGTGGGATGTCGGCAAAGGCACGAGCCTGCCAACTCACTCGCAAAGGCGCTGTAGAATGGACGCGGGCCTCGGCGCCGACGGCACAAACTCCCCGTAAACGAGCTCTGCTGAGGATGAGGCCAAGTCCTCCTTAGGCGCAGTTCGGATGCCCAGCAAACCCACGGCAGTTCGTCCATCCAATCCGGGTCGGAGGAGTCGTGCCTTCAGCGCTGCCTTGAGTTGGCGGTGGAAACTCCCACCAGTCTGTTTGCTTGCGGATGATAGGCCGTGGTGTGGTGAAGCTGCACACCCAACAAGTGAGCCATGGCCGACCACTGCTCGGAGATGAACTGTGGACTCCGGTCCGACGAGATGTCCACCGGCTCCCCAAAGCGTGCAATCCAGTGCGCGGACAACGCACAAGGCACACGGAGCCGTTGAAATATGGTTGAAGCGGTCCACCATCGTGATGCGGTGGGTGATGCCCCGGACGGCCTCACAATGTCCACGTGGAGATGGTCGAAACGTCGGCGTGGTAGAACCGAACTCCTGGAGGGGCGCCCGGATGTGCCGCTGGATTTTCGCCATCTGGCATGGAATGCAGGTGCTGGGCCCAGTGGGCCAACCTGCTGCCGCAGACCATGCCACATGAACCGAGCGGGCCACTAGTGCCATTGTCGCCCGGATGGGCGGGCGAGCCACGCCCGTGGATAATGTCGGAAAACCCTCCAGCGCCAGGCGGCAGGGGACGATGACCCGGGGGCGGCTGACCGGTGACACATCGCACAGGATCGTTGCTCCTCCAGGGCCCCGAGAGGGTCTTCCTCGAGGGAAGGCTTGGAGATGGGCACAGACGGTATGGCGGGCAACTCACTTCATCCGTGAGCTGCGCCTCCGTCAGGGCAGAATAGTCATCCGGCGGCACCTGGAACAAGCGTCGATGGCAGGGTGGCAACAATGTTTCGGCCTCCCGGTTCACTTTCCCCTCGACGTAGCGGATGGGAGTTGGTGTGTATTCAGAGATGTACGCCACCTGCCGCTGCTGTTGTGCGGAGCCGTCCCGTACGGCGGCGGAAACCTACTCCAGTGAGAATGTGAGCGGCTTGTGGTCTGTGTAAGTGGTGAACGGGCGGGGCCCTCCAGGAAGTAACACCAAGTGGCGCACCGCCAGGTACAGAGCCAGGAGCTCGCGATCGAAAGCACTGTACTTCATCTTGGGCACTGTTGAGGTTCCGGCTGAAGAAGGCCTGGGGCCGCCAACCCCCGTCCGTCATTTGTTCCAGCACGGGCACCAACCGCCATAAAATCTGAGGCGTCCACGTAAGGGCCGGTCCGGGGCATCTTCAGCGGCGTGCGGGTGCACCAGCAGAACGGCCTGAGCAAGGGCCTCCTTTGCGCTGTCAAATGCTGCCACTCCGCCTCATCGGTCCACTCGACATCCTTGCGCCCACTCGCAGACGTTGATGCAAAAGTGGTAGCGGATGAATGAATGTGGGCCGCGGGATTACACAAAACGGTGATAAAATGCCACCAACCCGACAAAAAACCCTGCAGGCCGCGCACAGCGGTCATATGGACGGGGAAAAAGGAAACCTACGGATGGCGTCGACCCTGTCCGGGAGGGGAACCGCGCCTTGCGAAGTCACACGGTGGCAGAGGAAGTCGATGGTGGTCACCACAAAACGGCACTTGGCGAGGTTGACAGCCAAGCCATGCTCGCTGAGCCGCTGACAGAGCTGCAGGGAGATGGGTGCAGTGCTCCTGCCGCGAGTGGGTCTGGCCAACCAAGATGTCAGACACAATTTAAAAGCAAACTCGAGGCCGCGACACACCCCTCCATCACTGTCTTCGGGGGGAATGCCCTGCGCAGCGTTCGTTAAGGCCGTTCAACGAAACTCGGTACAGCTCGAACGGCGTGGTGATGATTGCCGTCTGGGGTTCATCCGCCAGGGGGACCAGGATCTGAGGGGGTTTATACCTGTACCAGATCCACTGGGGTACGGGGTATCGCGTCTACGGTGGTTGTGGCATTCAGCTGCCGATTTTGATCCTCCGCAAGGTCGGCAGACCCGCTTGTCTTAGGGACCATGTGGCACTTCCACGCCTAGTGGGGACGCCCATGGGCTGTTTGAAGGGGGGGCGCACGATGCCCAAGGACTCCATCGTGCGGAACTCCTGCCATGCCAGACGTGCTTATCCGGCGGGCAGTCGGCCGTCGTGCTCGTGCACGGGAGAGTCGGTAATGAAAAGAACCACCCCGTGCCTGGGGGTCGATGACCGGAACTGTGGGTCAGGATATCCCGTTGAACGCAAGCCAAGACCCCGAGCAAAGCAGATAGGTAATCCATGGAGGACAGGGGGCGTCCCCAACCGGATCTTCTCATCCAAACGCAGAAAGTGATCGGCTCCATCGTCGGCGGCGTCGGATCAACCGCTAAAGCCTGTCGTCCACCAAGAATGAGCACGGAGGAAGTTGGCACTGAGCAAATACGCTAGGAGACATCAGCGATGGATTAAACCTCCACGAGAAATGACAGGAGCCGAACACGATCGGAGCGGGATCATGTGTGCGTTACCCCATACGTGCGGATGGGGCTGCCATTCGCCGCATGTGTGGATGGGCCCCCGCTTACCGGAAAACGAATGTCTGCCAGCGAAGGGGGCGGCACGCTCTGCTCTGCCCCATGTATCCACAAGTATAAGCGAGGTCAGTATTGGCAGGCGGCCACAGCATTTTCCCCGGGAACGTGCACACGGCTGATGCATTGCGTGCTGCCAGGGACACCAGCGCTGGTGGTTAATCTATAGCACCCAGCGCCTCCTGCTGATGGCCGCTCTGGAGCCGGATTGGTGCTGGACCTGCATGGTGTGGTACTCGCCATGCTGGGAAGGGGTGGGGGCGATGTATACAGGGCCCTCTGAGATGAAGGTTTTTGCATACACGTGCTACGCCCTTCCATCAGCTCCCGCACTCCCCTCCAGAGGATAATTCGGGGGCTCTGCACGCGAAAGTGATGTCATTCTGGGCAACGCCATCCCCAAGCGCTCGGTCAACGGGCCTACCCGAGGGCCCTTGACGTCGGCGAAGGGGAGGAGGCGCCAGTAGTAAGTTGTAAGTGCATGTGCTAGGCCCCGGGCCCGCCCCGGCCTGGCACCCCCCCCCCAGCAGATGGAGGTGGGTTTTTACTTGAAGTTAGGCACGCCCGCTTGGTGCCCCCCATCCAGGTGCGCGACCTCCATTTGTTTCGGAGGCTTGATGCCGCCAGTCCCAGGTCACCTAAGCCATCCATATGATGGAGCATGGGCAGCTCGCTCATCCACTGCTGAGCCCTTATTTTGGTGTTGGACAGCTCCGGTATGGTCGTGGTATTTCTTGGTGGCCGGGGGGCGGGAGGGCGGGAGCCAGGGGGGGACGCGCAGAGGATTCTGGGGGCAGAGGGGCCGTCTGGAACACACAAGGTAGTGTTGCGGCCGGGTACTTTTGCATCTGTATAGCCCCGCAGCAGGAATGGGAATTGGGCTCCGTCATGCTGAATACCTGACGCCCCCCTCACACGATGGCCCCGGAGCGGTGGGGTCCAGAATGTAGGTAATTTCTAACCGGTTGACCGCGACCCATGAGAGACAGGGACCTCGTCGGACATCGTGAGGTGGTCCGTCGGTTGGGTTGCCTTACACGAACATACTGGTCAGGATTGAATAATTCGGAATCTTTTCGTCCTGAAGGTCAGTCGTGGGCGGCGGGGCACGTGACGTCAGTAAGGCGCGGGGGCTGGGGTAAGTCAGTAAGGGGCGGGGCATGGTTCTGGGACCGTCAAGTAAGGGGAGGGGGTATGGGACCGTCAGTCGAGGGCCGGGGTTTGTACGGTATTTGGATGGGAAAGTGTCCTCAGGGGGGGTTAACACAAATTGCTGGTGAATAATCATGGCCGCCGGGGGGAGTGCAAGCAGATTGTCGTCTGGTACGCGAAGGAGATAGGCGTCGTTTTTGTGTCGGTTCTTTTCCATGCCCAATTCGATTGTTTTGTCTCAATATTCCGAGAAAAAAAAATCGGGGAAAAAAAAAAACACATTAGAAAGTTTCTGTGGTTTTTGTTGTTCCGATTTTTTTTTCCTCGGAATATTGAGACAAAAAATCGGGAAATTCGGGAATTCGGGAATGGAAAAATCGGAAGAATTCCGCCCTCTAATTTTCGGATTGGTTGGCAGGTTTTTGTGGGTGGCAATCATGACATCAATGAGCCCGTCAGGGGTCTCCATTGTTGTGCGACATTCCCATATGGTTGGCCCGAGGTAGCCAGGGGCTCTCGGCGTTTCGGTATTTTTTATAGCCGGGCCTTCTCTTACCAGTAAGTGTCCTCGCGTGTCGGTTGATGGATACCGATCCGGCCCAGGGTGCCATCTAGCTATGGGCCCGCCCGCACATTATTTTCATGTTCCCGTGACGAGGGGGCGGTTCTTGTTTGGAGGGAATGGCACGTCACCTTGGGAGCACGTCAGCCTTTCTGGCTGAAGCGGGTTGTTCGACATGGGTAGTCCGTTCGTCCGTTTTTTTTGTTACCAGTCAGGGCGGAATATATTATCTCTATGGTCTGAAGGGTTAAAGCTAAGAAATAGAGAGCGCAAAAATCTCGGGATGTTGTGATTATTAATGTTTCTGCTACGCTGTTAATGTGAACGACAGTACACCCAGTGCTAGCTGCTCATCTCAATGGCAGATATGCAGTGGGGGGAATGCTGTTCACTATTCCAACTTCTTCCAGTGAGAACACATCCCTTTTCCTTCTTCTTTGTGACACTGTTGAAATGAATGCTAGGTCAGTTTCACTTTGCACTCACCTGCCTCAGCTGTCTATTGTTCAGTCAAAGTTTCAATTTCTAATAGGACACTATTCACTGGATCATTGTAACGTTTTGGACCTCTCAAATCTCCCCAGGTATTGATACTGAACGTTTGATAAAATAAACTGGTTACCAGCGTTTTCCGCCTCATTCTTCCTGTGACTTGACCCCAAGGGTTTCCTATTCCCATAATAAATGCTGTTACACGGGAGAGGCTTCGGCATCAAGGGAAAAGCACATTAAAATATGGGTTTGTGACCCATTTTAATCTAAGCTGCATGTATGGATTCTTGAGTATGAGAGTTAGGGTGGATGGGTTTGTGTCTGGAGGACACTTTGTTAACAGCCGGCTTGGGGCCCTCTCAGAGGTTCTAAGTCAGAGTTAAAATGGCGAGGACGTGATTGAATGAAAGGTGGTGTCATTCAATGGGACCAGGCTATCCCTGGGCACAAAGGGTCCAGACCCAAAAGTTCATATGTGCATTTCCCTTCCAGATGCTGCCTGACTCGCAAAGTTCCCTTTTTCCCCCCCAGCACTTTGGGTGTTCGGTCGGGTTCACAGCTTAGCTGGCAGGGCGGGTGTTTCTCGATTTTAGGTCTTGTGGATGGTGTGAGGGGGATGGTATGGCAACTGCAGATGCTGGATTAAACTGTTGATAGACACAAAAAAAGCTCCCTT
>CM069148.1:53776627-53931627 GCA_035221665.1 Okamejei kenojei
ATCTCTTAGATAGTGAAGACAGGAAAGCGGGTAGTTAAAAACAAATGGGGTTACCTTGCAGTCAGAAACAGGTGTGTTGATCAGGCGGCTACAACGGTTATGAGGACCAATTGAATAACTACTTTGGTTCCGTCTTCACTAAGGAAGACATTATAATAATCTGCCGGAAATACGCAGGGGTCTGTGGGTCAAAGGAGGAAGTGAGTGAAAATCCAGGTCAGTCGGGGGGACGTCGGTGCTTGGGGTAAATTGAATAGATTAAAGGCCGATATATCCCCAGGGGCCAGTTAGGCTTTGCCATACCAGAAGTATTAAGGAAGTAGATCAGGAAATTGTGGAGGCATTTGTGATAATCTTTCAAAATATTTAGAGTATGGTGTAGTCTCCTCGAGATTGGCGCCGGTTGCAAATGTAAACCCTCTTTTTAAGAAGGGAGGGAGAGAAGAATACGGGGAATTACAGACCAGTTTGGCTAACATCGGTAGTGGGGAGGAAACTGTAGAGTCAGTTATTAATGATGGCCGATAGCAGCTCACTTTGGAAAGTGGTGAAATCATTGGACAAAGTCGCATTGGTTTTACGAAAAGGTAAATCATGTATGAAGAATCTTGTGTGAATTTTTCGAGGATTATTAGTAGCGTGGATAAGGCGAGAAACAGTGGATGTGGTATATCTGACTCTCCGAAGGCTTTCGGACAAGGGTACAACATAAGAGATTAGTATACAAACTTTTAAAGCAATACTGTATTAGGGTTTCAGTATTGAGTGGATAGAGAACTGGCTGGCAAACAGCGGAAGCAAAGAGTAGGAGGAAAACGGGTCTTTTCTCAATGGCAGGCAAGTGACTAGTGGGGTTCCGCAGGGCTCAGTGCTGGGACCCAGCTATTTAACAATTATATATTAATGATCTGGTGAGGGAATTGAAGGCAATATTCACAAGTGTGCGGATGACACTAAGCTCGGGGCCGGCAGTGTTAGCTGTGAAGGAGGATGATTAGGAGACTGCAAGGTGACTTGGATAGGCTGGGTGAGGGGGCAAATGTTTGGCAGTTGCAGTATAATGTGGATAATTGGAGGTTATCCACTTTGGTGGCAATAACGGAAAGCAGTCTATTATTTTAAAATGGTGGCCCGCATTAGGAAAAGGGGATGATGCAGCGAGACTGGGTGTAATGGCTACAACAGTTCATTGAAAGTAGGCATGGCAGGGTGCAGCAGGCAGTGAACAAAAGCGAATGGTATGTTAGCTTTCATAGCAATTGGATTGAGTTATTCAGGAGCAGGGTGGTTCTTACTGCAGTTGTACAGGCGTATTCGGTGAGACCACTACTGGAGTAGTTGCGTACTGTTTTGGTCTCCAAATTAATCGGAGGAAGGTCATTATGGCCATAGAGGGGTGTTGCCATGGGAGGAAGGTTCTCCAGACTGTTTCCTGGGTTGTCAGGGACTGTCGTATGAAGATAAGTATGGAGAGACTACGGTTTTTACTCTATGGATTTTAGGAGATTTGAGAGGGGAATCTTATAGAAACTTACAAAATTATTTAAGGGGTTGTACAGGCTAGTTGCAGGGAAGATTGTTCCCGATGTTGGGGAAGTACTGGTCAAGGGGTCACTGCTTAAGGATAAGGGGGAAATCCTTTATGACCGAAGATGTGAAAGAATTTGTTTCACACAGAGTGGGGGGACGTCTTCTGGAACCTCTCTGCCACAGGGGTAGTTGAGGCCAGTTCATTGGCTCTATGTAAGTGGTGTGGTTGTGGCATTGTGGCTATGGGGCTCAGAGGGTTTGGAGAGAAGGGCCAGGTACAGGTATCTGAGTTGGATGATCAGCCATGATCATATTGAAGGGAGGGGCAGGATCGTAAGGGCTGGTATGGCTGCTCCTGACACATAATGTCTCATGTTTCGATGTTTCCTATTTATTACCAACATGCCTCATGCTGTAAAAAATATATCCCTAATAATATAATATATCATAGATTCCTATAAGCTTTTTTACACTTTGCTCCCCACATTAATGCATGTTCTATTAGTTCTTTCAACTCCATAAACTATAATGTGGTTGGTAGTATTCAGCACATGATCATCCTGGGGTATTAGTTATCCTGGAACTTATATGCTTAATAACATGCACGAGTCATAAATTTTAAAGGTGTCAATAACAAATAAGAACATTGGGAATTTTATAACAAATTTGTTTGCTAAAAACAATATGTTATCAACCATTGGTCAATAGTCTCGCGCTGAGACCGTTAGTTATAAGATGAAGGGTGAGTTGCACTACAGGCATGGTGGGGGGATTGGTGAAGGGTAACTGGTAGGGGAGTGGGTTCCAGTAAGGATGTAGGGAAGGATCTGGTGTGTTGTTATGGGGAGAGATGTACTGTAGGGATTGGAAGGGGGGTCAGTTCTGGTTGTATGGCGCCCGGGGACCAGTGTGGCAGGAGGAAAACATTTGAGGGGGGGGGGTTATTTTCTGGATGGTGATCATTGCTGGTCGGTGGCGTGTTGTATGATGAATAGATTTTGGGGGGGAGGGTAGTTGGAGGGGAGCGAGCACAGGTGGGTGTAATCTGTTAGGACTGTATAGTGGTTGGAATTGGGGAGCATGTGCGGGAATGGGGAGGAGAGGGGTCCAGGATAAGAGGGGTTGGAGAGGGGGGGAGGGGGGGCAGGGTGAGGTGGAGGGCGGCGAGAGGCTCGAGCGGGGGGATGCGGCGACGCGGCGGGGGTGGGGGGGGCGGGAAGGGGGGGGGAGAAGCGTGGGGAGGCGGGATCGTAAAGTGTAGGGGTAGGAGGGGGAGACGGCGAGGGCCAAGGGGGCGTTACAACGGGGCGGTGGGGGGGGGGATGGGAAGGGGCGAGGAGTTGGGGAAGGGAAGGTAGGTTCATGCCACTCTCCCCGGACAACATCGCCCCGTGCCCTTGGCCGTCCCTGTCTAATTGCCAAAGTTGCCGCTGCCAAAAGGGAGGTGGGCAGTGGGCGTCATCGCCACTGCCTCCCTTCCTCGCCAGGCTGATAGGTTAGGTGCGGGGGGGGTCCCGAGCGTGTGGCTGCTCAAAGATCCTATTAGCTATATGATCTTTGTTGAGCTGTTTCAGATGGCGGAAGGACGGCCTCACCTCTCCCCTCTCTCCCTCCCTCCCATCGGCGTGAGAGAGAGGTTGTTTTGAAGTGGTTGTTGCAGTTAGCGTATTTGCAAGCAGCGGCCGTTATCAGTGGCGATGCTGGTGGCCGCGCCTGCAAAACTCCACCAACAGCGATTTCAAAACAACCCCTCTCGCTCGGCAAGGAACGGCTAGGAGGAGGGGAGGGGTAGGGGGAGGGAGGTCTCCTTGCGCCGGGCTGGGTAAGGGTCGTGGTCCAGGGTGGCGGTGGAGCCGCTAGTTAGGGGCCCATCATCGCTCGACCAATTCACGTCACTAAGCAACACTGTATCTTTGCCCCGCATATCAAAGGATAATAAGGAATTACAGCCGCCGGACACGGTAACGTAACGGTTCCATTCTCCTGATTTGATGCCTGACCTGCAGAGGTTAATCTAGTTTTTTTGTGTTATCGTTAAAAACAAGTATTTGAGTTGCCCATGCTGGGCAAATATGAGTTGGCGTTTTGGTTGAACGGCGGCTTTTGGGTGCGTTATAATGGCACCGGGGCAACCGCTAAATTTTGAGCCCTGGACTGTCACTATGAGGAATGGTTGAAAAGACTAGGCTTGTATTCACTGGAGTTTAGGAAGGATGAAGGGAAATGGATGAAGAGTTAAATGGCAGTTTATTTATTAATAATATGAATTTTTGGTTGTAGAGACAGATAAACTACCATTTGGTTAATTAGCGGAAGACAAGAGAAGATGAAGAGATGATTGTTCGCTTTTGTAAGTAGTTGATAAATTTTTGCAATATTAATTTAGTAAGATAATACCTATAGTGAAAACCCCTATAATAGATAGTGGGAATACGTATCTGGAAAACAAATAAAGGAATCCTAAAATTAGAATGTATACTACCTAGCCCTTACATTGTAAATATGTTAAGTTTGCCTTCAATGATGGATAAAGGCTTTTTACAATGGAAAAATAAGGGAATTAAACAAGACGGGAGATCTCTCAGGGAAATTCTTTTCCTCCCTTTTCATTTCAAGGAATCTACTCACAAATTTTTGGATTACATTCAAAAGATTATTTTAGATACTTACAAATTTGAGACTATGTTGATAAGGAAAAGAGCAAACACACAGAGAAATTAGGAATACTAGAGCGACACAGTTCAGAATTTTTGATGAATGCCTCTATATTAAAACATACGAACCACAGAATATGATATCATACTTGTATAATATCCTATTGGAAATTGATGTCCCTTTGAACAGAAATATATAGACAATCATGGGAATAAAACGAATTAGGTCAAAATTATTAGACCAGAAGTATGGATGAAAGTTTACAACACATACATAGAAACATAGGAACATAGAATTTAGGTGCAGGTGTTTGGACAATCTGCCATTCGATGCCTGCACCGCATTTATTGCTGTGCCGGGATGTTAATGCCATATCCTGTTTCACCGGTACCGGCCTTCTTACAAGATCCCAAGAGGAGCCAGGAGCATATTGGGAATATTAATTAGATCGCGTTAAGATTGCATTTGTAAGGCGGAAGCATATTGTACAAAGCGGGGCAGTGTAGGTCCAGTGTCAGATACTAGCGCGGGCGGGTATTATTGGAGTGAGCTTAGCGCGGAGGTTTGGTTGTACACAAGGTTCACTGAGCACTGTGACCCTTTTGTCCTGGACTTCCCCAACTCGGGAACAATCTTCCTGCATCTAGCCTGTCCAACCCCTTAAGTAAGTTTGTACAGTTCTCTATTAGTTCCCCATATCAATCTCCTTAAATTCCAGGAGTATAAACGAGTCTATCCAGTCTTTCTTCATATGACAGTCATGACCATCCCTGACACCACCGTTCGTTAAAATTGATAGACACTCTCTTATACTATTTAAAAATTATTACATAGACTACATTACTCAAACTCCCAAACGACATAACATGTTTTCCAAATGTATCTGCCTAGGTGATAAATGTCAACTCTTAGAAGCTTATGGACACACTCATTTACAAATTGTGTAAAAAGTACTAAAATTGGGATAGAAAATATTTTGGTTAATTTCGAATGTTGTTAATATGAATCTGACTCCTGACTCAAAGTTAATTAATAACTGGTGAAATCCACTGGAAACGATCAATTAATAACATCAAATCAAATAATTTGTATTGATTATAGTTGAATAATTGCGGTAAAAATAATTATATTAAAATTCTGAGAAAGGTCGTACATCACAATCAAAATGTGGATTAAAGGATTGTCGGGAGGACACTCCATCTGGAAAGATTGGCGCGGTCCCTAATGGGAAGGGTTGGATCTTTTCAGAGGAATATGGTCTCCATACATTGATATAAAGGTTCTATATGGCTCGGTGCGAGACCCTTGACGGAAAACTGAATAATGGAATAGTATGAAGAAATACAGTATAACAAATCATGGATTATATCTCAACGATGGCATAACATTTTTAATACTCCTTTCACTTCTTTATTTTCGAATTTTTGATCTCTAGATTATTTTTATAATCTTTCTTACTTATTTAAAAAATATGTATGAATTATAAATGTCTTAAATGTTATTAGTAAATAATATAAGAACTGTTATGTAAGACAAGCATTTTTATTAATATGTATGTACAAATAATATATTATATTCATCAAAAAAGAAGGATGAACGGGGCATGCTTATTGAACATAACATATTAGTAAAAGGAATGCTAGACAAGCTAGATGCAGGAAAATAAAATTCCCAAGGTTGGGCTGAGGTCCAAGAAGAATCCAGGGGCCATATTCACTAGAATAAAGGGCGAGGGACATTTAGACGAGACATAGACCATAGAAATAGGCGAAGGATAGCCATTCGGCCCTTCGAGCAGCTCCCCATTCATTATGATCTTGGCTGGATCATCCAACTCAGTATCCCTTCCTGCCTTATCTCCTACTCCTGATCCTTTAGCCACAGGCCACATCTAACTCCCTCTTAAATTAGCCAATGATTATGGCATCTACTACCTTCTGTGGCAGAGAATCCAGAGTTCACCGTCCAACCCTTTAAGAATCTATTGCCTGTCTATCTTGGCCAATTCACGTCTCTTCCCCTCAAAGTTACCTTTCTTTTAAGTTCAGGACCCGTGGTTCTTGAATAACAATGTTATCTCCATCACTATGAAGAAACTCAACCATATTATGGTTCACTCTTGCCCAAGGGGCCACGCACAAACATGGCTGCTAACCAATTTGCCCTTCCTCCATGACTCAATACCCAGTCTAGAAAAGCCTGTTCTCTCTTGGTTCCTCTATCATGTTGGTTTAGAAACAACTATCCCGCAATTACATTGCAAGAAATCCTCTTCCTCAGCACCCCTGCCCAATTTGATTAACCCAATCATATGTAGATTTGAAGTCACCCATTTATACAGTTTAACCTTTGTTACACGCTTTCTAAATTTCCTGTTTGATGCCATCCCCAACTCCACTACTAACTGTTAGGTGGCCTGCCACAAAACACCACTAGGTTTTTGCCCTTGGTGTTTCGCAGGCTCCACCCATATCGATTGCCACATCTCCAAGCTAATGTCCTTCCTTTCTATTGCGTTAATTTCCTCTCTAACCAGCAATTCTACTCACTCCTTTCCTTTCTGCTATCCCTCCTGAATATTGAATATCCCTGGATGTTCAGCTCCCAGCCTTGGTCACCCTGGAACCATGTCTCCGTGTGATCCACCAAAAACTAACACAAACCAATCTAACCATCACCAACCTAATCCACTTCAAACTCCATCACCAATCCACATATCCCCCCATCCAACCTTCAATATAAACCCCACCACCAACACCAACACCCCCAACATAATCCCAATATTCCCAAAAATCAAAATCCACATTAAAATACATCATCCACCCAAAAACCTAATCTCACCAATTACAAATACCATCATCCTCACCCCCTCCCATTTACCACCCCACTTTCACTTCCTTCACCACACAATTAATCAACCCAAACCCTCTTCATTCCCTCACTCTTTCCATTCCTCTTTCTTTCTCTCTTCTCCCCCTACTTGTTGCCGTCCCCCCCCCCCCCCCCTCCCCGTCACCCCCCGCTCGCTTCACCCCCCTCCCTGCCTTCCTGCCTCACACACTGTCTACTTGCTTTTCTATATTTGAGTCCTCCCCCCAAACCGATCTGTTTATTGTATCCCTAGTAGATCGGTGGGGGGAGGGCACTAAGGTGAGAAAAAACTTTTCACCTACGAGAGTTGTGAATTTGTGGATTTCACTGCCACCAGAGGGGCAATCAAAGTTGTTTATTTTTTTGGGGGAGGCCAACAAATCACTGGATGGAAGTAGGTAGAGAGTTAATTATTGCTCTATGGGTTGTGTAATCAAGGGCTATGGGGAAAAGAAAAGGCAGGCAGGGTTATTGATATTGGGGACATTCAGCCATGATCGAAGGGCCCGACATGACCTCCCTCCTGACCTATTTCTGTGTTTTCTATGTTTCTAAGTGAAAGAAAGCAGCAACCATGGCATGGATTTTACCAGGAATAACTATTTTTTATGACAATTTAAAGTTGTCACTTTGATGTGATGCTTGTAAGTTAAACACTCTGGTTTCTCTTTGTGCATTTTTTAAAAGTTTATTGATACCTTGAACAGTAAGGTACCATGCCTAGATTTAAAAGCTGCATAATGTTGATCTTGAATTGTACTATGTATACTGATGCATTATTTGTGGTAGTGTTTTCTGTCCATCTTTAATCATCCTGCTTCCACTGCCCATACGAAGGTTTAGATCTTTCTCACTGATATGGGTCATCCGTGGTTGACACATCAGGCTAAGCCACTCTGCTTTCTGTTCAAGCTGCATTTCCCATGATATCTATGACCGAAGTAAATCATTTTGTCCATTGTCTTTGCTGTGTCACTGAGGAGGGCCCGAGTAGTTATAGTTTCCACAGCAACTCTGCTTCGTCTTGGCAGAATCAACAGCATGTGCTTCAAGTGGATTCACTGATGTTCCAGATCGTTACTACGGGAGATGGGAAGATTGGGGAAATTGGCTCGAATGTTCTGTTACCACGGGCGTTCTTTAATTAACATTTCTCAATGTGGGCTCTTACATGTGGGTGGGGATGAAAATGTTCCAAAGACCAGGAGAAAGGCAAGCCTTGACCATTGAGTGCCTCCAGCACTGTGTTTAATTTCAGTTCCTAGCCAGATAGTTCAGCCGCCGCCACCGTAACAGGACCCTTTGGCCCGTCGAGTCCTGCTGACCAGCAAACCATTGGCACTAGTTCGTCCCACACACTAGGGACAATTAACAATTTTTACAAGCAAAATTTGATTCAGGAGTCAGTGAAGTGACTACGTGAAGAACCCGCACTGGCGCTGCCCAAACGGCATTACGTCGGACGAGGGACGCAGACAGAAGCCAGGACAGACTGCACAGACAGCTCATCGTCAGCGGTTTTAGGTTCGGACCGGCAGGTATGTGCAGTGAAAAAATATTACGACGGGGAAATAAAATGAAAAACCTCCGTGATGGTGGAAACCAGGGTTTAAGGTTTCAAATAACAAAATAAAGTTTAAACTGAATTGAAATATTCTGTTTAAACATCGGAGTTTTGAAATAGAACGTTCCCCGGGGAAAGAATTACCCAGTGATCGGCGACGACGCAGAGATTAAGTACGGGCCGGTTTCAGGATTTTTGGTACCAGTTTAAAAATACGGCTAGAAAGGTTTTTTAAATGCTCCACCAATTTTGGCAGGATATTTTAAAAGTTCAGAAAGACTTGTATTTTTTAAAAAGTTAATAAAATTTCGCGATATGGTGAAAGTATACTCCATATTAATATAAAAAGAGAATGGGTCACAGTACCAAACAGTTCCCCAAAAAGACCATGAGGGGCTTGAATGTACTAATGCACAGGGTCACAGTACCCAAACAGTCCCCAAAAAATTAACCCTGAGGGGCTTGAATATTCAAAATATGGCTATGTGACCAATTTGAGAATTAAAAAAATCTGACCCTGATTGTGTGGAGGAAGGTCTATTTGGATATAATTCCAAGTGGTTCGGGCTGGCAAAAAAGGACAGGACCCTGCTAGTGGTGTGATCGTGATTTATGAATGGCACACCACGTTCATATAAAAAAAAAAAAAAATGTAGTGGGACCAAGGTGTGCCTGAGATAGCAAAAGATTTTGCTATATCTAATGGAAGTGGTGAGGCTATGAAAAAACCTAGCTGCCTACATTAATTATATGGTATTTTCTCACCAACTAAAGAATACGATAAAACTTTATGTATTATTTAAAATATCAGATGGTTAAATCCATTATTAAATATCCAGGTCTCAAATATATGAGATATAAGAAATACAATTTAAAAGTTTCTAAATGTTGCCTGCAAATATGTAATTTTTCAATATAAAATAAATTGCAATTAGTTGTGGGAGCTTTATAGGATGTAATATTTATAATTTACCGAAGCTGATTATAGGGTTGCAGAATTAAGACTAATCAGGGATGTATTAAACTCCTGATTATTATAGATTACCTGCCTTATGATAAATCATTGATTATTTATTTCAAAAGAACTGACCCACTGATTCTTTTAACTTTGTAAGGAAAACTATGATCCAATAAAAATTTTGATTATGGATCAAAACTAAACAAAGATCTTTTCTTCTTACGAGTGAAAAAAAAATATGATCAATGATAAATTTGATGGATGGATTAAAATAAAGGCAGACGTGGTATTATCCAAAACTTATGCCTTATCTTATCTATATATTGGGGATATGAAGGCTTGAGTACGTTGAAAGAGGTGCAAAACATTTGGTTACAAAATAAGTCATGAAATTCCAATTTTGGGGAATTTCAGGTGTATTTTGATGGTAAACTTAATATAAACTAAGGAGGATTGGTTCACGTTTGGATAAAGGGAAAAACTGTGTCAGGTTTCGCACTCAAAGTAAATTGTAAAAAGTCCTACAGGGGATCGTAATGTTTATTATTAATAATTACCTTAGTGTAAAGTTCATGGTATAGCCATTACAATGATATCATTATTTACACTTTCACGTGTTTAATGAAAATAGAATACATCTAGAAACAATGGAAAAATGTTGTGAGTAACAAAGTGTTAATCAATATTACAGGTGCTTGAAATTAATTAAGGTGGGTCAAGCTGTGCAAGTTAAAACTTGTCCAAACAATCAATCAGTTTCAAGATTGTTAAACTGAACACTGATAGGATACATATACTGATATAAAAGTTCAGCACTTGCACTAATGAGGTCATGGTATGGGTTATATCTCGATTTTAAAATTTAAATTAGAAGAGATAAAAGAGCAGCTGCAAATTAGTGCTATGCCCATTACATACCTGGTGGCTAGGTAGGAAGTGAACCATTACATAATGCTATGCTCTAGGCATTAATAGAAGATTTTTAAATTACCTATTTGAATTCTAGAGAAGTTATTTAAGCACCCATAAGAGTGGGGAAAATTGTTTCCATGTTACAGATATGTATTATTGTTGTTGACTTACTTTGTTTCCTCCATTAGCGTTAGGGGAAAATATAAATAAAGTTCCAAAAGAAGGATTACAGAAGCTTTAGAATATGTATGCCTTGTGATGAGGCTTTATGCAATATATCAAATGATTCGATATCATTATTGTAATGTGAAAAATAGTTCATAAGTGCTTCACTATAAAATTACAACTGAAAGCAAGTGTTACAGATGATGTACAGCTTCTGTGAATGTTTGGGTAAGATAAGTATATTTTCTATTCTTATAACAATAATTGATTAGTTTTTGTTAAGCGGATGCAGAACAATTATCCAGGCAAACATAAATGGTTTGTCCCTAAGTAGTAGAATTTTCCAAACATTCGTATTATGTTGAAGTTAAGGAGTTATGATAGGAGAAAAAAGATCGATTGTTTTATTATGGAACTGTCCATGTAGTATCAAATGAACAATACCACGGCTGTGGCATATGTTTTTACTATGGTCAAAATGTTGGGAGGAAAATATATTGTTTATTATTTTGCATACTTACGATTAAATCTGGTTGTATACAGATTAAATCACTTGATTTAAAATATTTCTTGTGGGTCACAAATGATAAGTCAAACAACAATTATGGGATTATCTAGTAAAACAGAGCTTGGTATGTTTTTTAAAGTTTAGTCCACCTGTTTATCTCTAAGGAAGGACAATGGTATCGGAAGATAACAAATTTGGGAAGGAAGAAAAACATATTGTCATTAATATGGATTACTTACGATTAATCTGATTGCATACAGATTAAATTCACCGATCTTTCGAATATTCTTGTGGGTAATCTAAGAAACCAGTGAAGGTGATGCTTTTCTCCCAATTACATGAGGGAAAAGATTCTTTGTGTTCCTCATTTTGTTTAATAGGGCAGTGTCTGATGAATATGTAGCAGGACACGGCCAGAGGCATTTTGGTGGCCCATATGGGTCCTTTATGGTTCATTTATATTGTGTGATTTTGAACTGCTAGTGATGATTCATAATGGCAGTAATTTATTGAAGTCAAAAAAGGGTCTCGACCTAGGTCGTTGCCTGTCTCCCTTTGTTTCTTTGGATGCTGCTGCACCCACTGGGATCTCCAGGTTGAGAAACCCTGCAGTAATTATGTTGTACAAAAACCTCCCATAAGTGAAAATATGAATTTGACTAATCTATCTACAGGTTGACTAGACCATCTCAACAGCTGATGGTCAAAGAATGTCTATGAATGTTAAACCAATATTACGATATATCAATAAATAATTATTATAAAGAAGTGTTATACTGCAATTTGCGGAAATAAGTCTAAATAACTATATTTTGTTATAAGAAATTGGAGTCTGTATATACAGTAAAGTTATTTTGTCATTTAGATATATGTGAATTTCCTTGTGGATTGCATTTTCTATCTAATTGATAGAGCCAATTATAGGGCTCAGAGTGTTACCGTCAATATTAACGGACAATATATTAACCGAGAAGTTATCAGAGGCATTCATAATTTTATCCCAATATGGAAAGGGATATATATGTAAATGTTAATAAAATATATATGTGTGTGTGTATATATATATATATAATATACTATATATATAGATATAGATATAGATATGTGTATATGTATATATAATCTGTCCAAAATTGTAAAAATATATAAAGGCTGGAGATAAAAATCTTGAAATGCCTTAAGAAATGGACTTTAACTCTATCTATGATTCAAAAAACTTAAACATTGAAAAATAATAATTCTGATAACTTAGTATCAATATAAGAGTGCAAACATTGCAAATGTTACGTTATAAATGGCATGTGGATACAAATTGCATTATCATATATGTTTATGAAATCTACAACAAAGCACGCCAGAAGACCTGAAAACAAAACCAAGGTAAACCTATAAGCACATCCTGCTGGCTTTAAGTTGTGTGTGTGTGTGTGTGTGTGCGTGAACATTGAATGAAAATGTTGCAGTAGGTAAGAGTCTGTGCAATGAGATGCTTATTACACACAAAAACCACATTGGGTTCAGTAAAACTGATGGTTATAGAGGAATGTATTTCTAGATGGTTAATAATTGGATACACTCAGTAGGAAAACTAGACACTGAAAGGTGCCCCCCCCCCCTCCCCCCCCCCCCCCCCCCTAAAATCACTCTGTTAATGAGGAGGAAATACATTCACAGGAATGGCACAGGATGAGCCACTCGAGCAAAGATGCAAGGCCGCAGGAGCTGTAGATTACTGTGTTAAAATAAAGGAACCAGTCATGGTGTCAGATTTAGACACGCAATGTTCGGTTCGCTATAATTGTTGCTTTGTCATGCCCATAAAAAATATTATATCAATGGTGGTATTTGTGATAAATTTGCTTTTCAATAGAAAGGGCATTTTTTTTTATAATGTAAAAATTATTTATCACATAACTTGAGGCAATGGTTGGGGGAAAATGTGTTATTCGCTCGTTATTGTGTTAATGAGCCGTACTGTCGTTGGACTAAAATTCTACGACACGAAAAACACAGAAAGCTTTAACTCTTCAGTAGTCACTCACGTGACTCCAAAGTAAAATAGTAAGATTAATACGAGAACTTACCAGTTCGAAGTTTGATCGTTATTTTATGAGGAGTTACGATGAGGGATTACGTGACCTCCACTCCCCACCCTCATAAAATAAATGATCATCTGGAGTTCTAAGTCTATTAGGCCTTACTATGTTACTTCGGCCTATTTTGTGTTCTGTGTTTTTCATGCCGCTGCTTTGAAAGTATGCCGTTTGCCAGCGCCAGGCGGGTTCTTCACGTAATCCCTCATCGTAAAACTCCTCATAATAATAACGATCAACTTCGAACTGTAAGTTCTCGTTTAATCTTACTATTAACTACAAACCTGCACGTAATTGGAGTGTGGAAGGAAACCAGAGCACCCAGAGAAAACCTACGCAGGTCACATGAAGAATGTAGAAACTTTGTAGTCAGGATCAAACCCGGGTCTCTGGCGCCGCGAGGCAGTAACTCTACCGCTGCGCCACTGTGCCGCAGAGGTCAAGTTTGTGGTTTGCTCGTGGCTGTAATTGGCAACAATGGTATGGCCTTGTCAATGTCAAACTCAAGGGATTTGTAGAATATTTAGATTTTTAGATACGCTTTGATTTCAATGTGTATTTTTTCCATTATACAGTAGAGAACAGTTTCTTTCATTTCTGCTTCAAAAATGACTGACCTGAAAGGTTTCTCTCTGCCTAGAAGCCGCCTGACTTGATGGGTATTTCCAATATTTTCATTTTAGTTTTGGACAGCTGCTTGTCATAGTTTCTGGTGTTTGATCTCTCCAACAAATAACTTAATCGTAAATGTTTTAATCGACTAATTTTCTCAGCAATTACTATAATGATGGTAATTGTTTCTTTGACTGCCTCATTGTGAATGAAAATCATTCCAATGATAGGTTTAGTCAGCTTTGTATAACGTAAAGGTCTGCTGTCCAAGAACAACAAGCTTTTGGATGTAACAATAAATTAGAATGAAACTTTAGCAAGCAAAGCTTTTGATTTTTTTTGTATCAATTCAGAAGCACCAGGATTAAGTACCTATCAACTACCATACATACAATGTATACTGTATTGTACAAGACTTCTTTTTTGGTGTTTACTATCATGTTTACAAAATGTTACGTTTTGCCATTCTGTTGTGCTGCTGCAAGTGACGATTTCATTATTCTGTTTCAGACATCTATCATAGATCATATAACGATTAAAACTCTGATCTTGATTGTGTGTGTGTGCTTGTGTGTTTGTGTGTTATTACATCTTCACGAAAAATCTACCTGGTAACGATAACATTTTTAGGGGGAAATATTTTCGTATGGGTGTTTAACATTTTTGAAAGGAAAGAGAGAGAAACCGTCGAGTCCAAAATCTAAAAAAAAAAAAAAAAAAAAAAAAAAAAACATTTGAAAATTTAAAAAAAAAAAAAAAAAAAAAAATGTTAAACTAATCCCTCCCTCTTCTCTCCCCCCTCTCTCTCTCCACCCCTCGCCCCCCTTGCCCCCTCTCTCTCACCCTCCTCCTCTCTCCCCCCCTCTCCACCTCTCCCCTCTCTTCCTCTCCCCTCCCCTCCCCCCCCGCCCCCTCCCCTCCACCCCTCCCCATCCCCCAACCCCCTGCCCCCCACCCCCTCCACCTCTCCCCCTCCTACCTCTCCCATCCCCCTACCCCCTTGCCCCCACCCCCTCCACCTCTCCCCCTCCCTTTCCTCACTCTCTCCCCCTTTCTGCCTCCTCTCCCCCCTCTCTCCTTCCATTTCTCCCCCCTCTACCCCCTCTCTCCCCCTCCTCTCTATCTGTCTCTGCCCCTCTCTCTCACGGCTGCCCTGCCAGCAGCGTGTTAGTCATTTCTACTTTTTTTGTTTTTTTAGTATGTTCAAATGTTTGTTTTATTGTCTCTCAGTGTGTCTTGTGTGGGGGGTAGTGGGGGGGAGGGGGGGTAAAGGGGGGAACTGCTTTTGGTCACCTCCTCCACGGAGAGGCGACCTTTTCCATGTCGCCTCCCTCGTGGCCTAACACCAATGATTGGTGCGGCCCTTCCCAGAGACGGGCCCGGAGCTTCAGCAGCGGGCGCAGCGTGAACCTTTCATTGCGGAGCGGGCGAGCCCTCGCCGGGGATGCCAGAAGGGCCCGCCGACTGTTACATCCTGAAGCTGCGGTCTGCGGAGCCTGGGATCCCTCGTTGGGGACCCCGGAGGAGAGGAGCTCCGACCACCGGCCTGCAGCCTACAACATCTTGAAGCCGCGGTCTGCGGTGCTTCTCGCCGCGGCACGGCGGGGACGTAGATCTTCGACCACCGGCCTGCAGCCTACATCATCTGGAAGCCGCGGTCTCTCTTAGGGAAGCACCGATTCGGGACTTATCTTCCAGACAAGAGGGCCTGTACATGTGGCTGCCCGCAGTGGTGACTGAGGAGGGTTGTGGTCCCGACCATGGGGAAAAATGGAGGAGGACTAACTGTAGTTTGTGCCTTCCACCACAGTGATGAATGCTGTGGTGGATCATTTTGTGTTAAATTTTTATTATGTATTGTGTGTTCTTTTTTATTGTACTGCTGCTGGCAAGTTTATTTCACTGCAATTGATTGTTTATGTGACGAATAAATTTGACTATTGACTATTGACTATTGACCCTCTCTGTCTCTGCCCCCTCTCTCTCTGCCCTCACTCTCTACCCCCCCATCTCTCTAGATGCGCCTGTGAGTTGGGAGCTATGCATTAGTGGATAGGGTGGGTATGGGGTAATAGCAGCCAATGAATAATATTAATATAATATCAAGGGGTTAATGTGTGTGTGTATGACGCCGCATGCCGCCACCCACCTTGCAACCACACATTGAGGGGACGAGACCCAAAGGATCTCACCTGGCCTAGTAACTATTAAAAGTCTGATCTTGGATGTGTGTGTGTTTGCATGTTTGTTTGTGTGTTATTATATCTTCGCAAAAAATTTACGCAGTAACGATAAAATATTTACATATTACAGTTGACATTTTTCCCGTTGAATCCAAAAGCTACTTATCTAAAAATGTCATGCTTTATTTCTCGGCTTATTACTGTTTGAAAATATGACAAAACTTTGAATTTAAAACGACTGGCTTTCGCTGATGATGTCACAATGGGTCTACTTCGCGCCGTCTTACTTACACGCGCTGCGAGTGACGTCACCCCCCCGAACCCTCTCTCCCCCCTCCTTCCCCGGTTATTCAAAATACGCAGAAAGAACGAGCAAGTCGAGCCCTGTACTGGAGCGGCCGAGCTCTCGGTCCTCGGGTCCACGGTCCATCTTTGCCCCTCTCGCTCCCTCTCTGCCCCTCTCTCTCCCTCTCTGCCCCTCTCTCTCTCCCCCTCTGCCCCTCTCTCGCCCTCTCTGCCCCTCTCTCTCCCTCTCTGCCTCTCCCTATCCCTCTCTCTCCCCCCCTCTTTCCCTTCTCTCTCCCTCTCTCTACCCCTCTCTCTCCCTCTCTCTGCCCCTCTCTCTGCCCCTCTCTCTCTCTCTCCACCCACTCTCTCTACCCCCACCCTCTCCCTCTGTAGCGGCGCCTACGAGTTGGGGGCTATACACAAGTGGATAGGGCGGGGGATGGGATAAAAGCAGCAAATTAATATAATATCAAGAGGGGTGTTTAGTGTGCGTGTGTGGGAGTGGTTAGTGTGTGTGTGATGCCTCAGCCCCCCCCCTCGCAACCGCGCGTTGAGGGGACAGGACCCAACGGGTCCCACTTGGTCTAGTATATTACTGAAACTCTCATCTTGTTTGTTAGTGAGTCTGCCTGTCTGCCGGTGAGTCTGCCTGTGACTCTGTCTGTGACATTCCCTGATGCCCTATTACATTGGGGAACAGGTTGCGAGGGGGCTATGGGTGAGTGATCGAATTTTGCATTGGGGGAATGGATTGCATTGGGGGACCAGGCCTCCCATGTGACAGGGACCCAACAGGTCCTACTTCATCTAGTATATTACTAAAACTCTCATTTTGTTTGTATTTCTGCTTGTCTGTGCGTGAGTTCCAGAAACTCCGACAAAACGGCACACGATAGTAGTAGAACGTTTGGATCACCTTTTCTCACCATGGTCCTGTGATATAAATTAAACAGGTTTCATTTAGATTTATGGTATATTTTGCATTTTAAACTTTACAAGAAAGCCCACTTTTCCACTTGCGCTGCCCGTCAGCCGCATTCGATGTCACAATGACGTCACAATGGGATCCCAAATTTCATTTTTTTTAAATGCCATGTTTTTTGTGTGTACTTGCCTGGCCTCACAATGAGGACCCATACAGCTCCACAGGTAAGTTTCCTTCTACTTTACAAACGCCTCCACGGGCCCTCTATTCACTTATTAACTTTAATTTAATTTCATCAGTCAATGGTACAACTTTGAACACGGCACCCGTGCATGCACAGTTTGGTGAAATATTGCGTTGGGGGAGTGGGACCAATAGGCCCGCACTTGGTCTAGTATATTACTAAAGCTCTCATCTTGTTTGTCTGTGAGTCTGCCTGTGAGTCTACCTGTGAGTCTGTCTGTGACTCTCTGTGACATGCCCTGATGCCCTGAATTACGCCAAAACGGTACATGAAAGCACCACCATTTTTTGCACCACCTTACTGATAATTGTCTTATGGTGTGTTTTTATCGCGTTTTGTTCAGATTGATGTTATATTTTACAGGTTATTCACATTTTTTTATTACAAAATCCCACTTTGAGAAAGATTTCTTCCAATCTGCACTGGCAGTTACCAGCTATGACGTTACAATGGGATTGTAGCCTTACGCGCTACAATGTTGCTATCCCAGGACACTGAGTCCATGGCAACAATTGTCCTTCAGGGGAAGAAACTGCCAGCCTAACCCAGCACATATGAGATTTCAAAGTCACAACAACATGGTTGACTTTTAATTGTTCTCTAAATTAAAAGTTTAATGATTAGATTTGGATAACAAAAGATGGCCTTGTCGGTGGCACCGACATCACATTAAGGAATAAAAAGATGTTAGTGTAATTGCATTTTTAAAAAGTTTAAAATGAGGGAGCTGCATAGTTGGGGGCTATGGGTGAGTGGTGAAATATTGCATTGGGGAATGGGTGAGTGGTGGAATCTTACTTTGGGGAATGGGTTGCATTGGGGGACCAGGCCTCCTGTGGGGGCTATGGGTGAGTGGTAGTATATTGCTTTGGGGGACCAGGTTGCGCTTGGGACCAGGCCTCCCATGTGACAGGGATGCAACGGGTCCCACTTGGTCTAGTATATATTACTAAAACTCTCATCTTGTGTGTTTGCTTGTATGCATGCATGCGTGTGTGTGAGTTCCGGAAACTCCGCCAAAATGGTACACAATAGTGCTACAATTTTTGGCCCACCTTACTCGCCTTTGTCCTGCGATGTAAATGAAAAATGTTTAGTTCAGATTGATGATATATTTTACAAGTTATTCACATTTTAAACTTTACAAAAAAAAACACTTTTCCACTTGCCCCGTCCATCAGCGTTCGACGTCAGAATGAGGTCACAATGGGATCCCAAATTTCTATTTTTTTAAATCGCCTTGTTTATTTTTTTCCGTGTTCTTGCCTGGCCTCACAACGGGGACCCATATGGCTCCATGGGTAAGTATGCTTCTACTTTACAAACGCCTCCACGGGTCCTCTATTCACTTTATTAACTTTAACTTAATTTCAGCCGTCAGCGGCACAACTTTGAATGCGTCAGCCGCGCATTGCGCAATTTGGTAGAATATTGCGTTGGGTGAGTGGGACCAACAGATTCGCACTTGGTCTAGTATATTACTAAAACGCTCATCTTGTTTGTCTGAGTCTGCCTGTGAGTCTGTCTGTGATTAATGCCCTGAAGCCCTGAACTATGCCAAAATGGTACACAATAGCACTACAATTTTTGAACCACCTTACTCATCATTGTCCTGTGATGCGCTGTAGCAAGTTCCTTTCAGATTGATGTTATATTTTACAAGTTATTCACATTTTTAACATTACAAAATCCCACTTTGAGAAAGATTTCTTCCAATCTGCACTGGCAGTTACCAGCTATGATGTCACAATGGGATTGTTGCCCTACCCTAAAGAATAAAAAAATGTTAGTGTAATTGCATTTATTTAAAAGTTTAAAATGAGGGAGGTGAAAAAATGAGCCGACCTGCACAGTTGGGGGCTATGGGTGAGTGGTGGAATACTCTGTTGGGCGAACGGGTTGCGTTGGGGGAAAGGGTAAGTGGTGGAATCATGCATTGGGGAACGGGTTGCGTTGGGGGACCAGGCCTCCCGGGCGTTGCAGCTGCTGAAAAGATTACTGTCTAATTATCTCCAAGGCCGGAATCAATATTTTTAACTCAATTTGTATCTATGTTGCCAAGGACTGTTGCACAAGAAAATGGTCAGAAAAGCATTGCCTTACAACTGATGAAAAGTGCAGTTTTCGCAGGGTCAAGTGGTCATGTGCGTTGGCTGCAGCGCTAGCCCTGATGGAAGTATTTTGGGAGCAGGGGGAACGGAAGCATCGAAGCAGAGCAGGCAGGGTGGTTGGGGTTGAGATGGAGATAACAGTCACTTTGTACGAGAGGCTGCCCTACTGAGGACAAGTATTTATATTAAGTAAAAGATTTAATAGGATCTGAGGGGTAACTTTTTCACACAAAGGGTGGTGGGTGTATGGAACAAGCCGCCAGAGGAGGTAGTTGAGCTAGGGACTATCCCAACATTGAAGAAACAGTTAGAAAGGTACATGGATAGGACAGGTTTGGAGGGATATGGACAAAATGCAGGCAGGCGGGACTAGTGTAGCTGGGACATGTTGGCTGGTGTGGGCAAGTTGGGCCGACGGACCTGTTTCTACACTGTATCACTCTATGACTCTATTGTGTGGAGACAGTGGACATGACGATTTCAGAGATGGGTAAGTGTGCTGGGAGAAGGTGAGGTCCTTCATGAAGACTTCACGAAGGAGGCAAATTTCCAAGTGGAGTTGATGGGCAAGGGGGCAACTCTGGAGAAGTTCCACATGAGACTTTTGGCTTTACTAATGGTCACAGCCTCTCATCCAGGTGGACATTAAAATCCAAATTGTAATAGTTGAAGAGTAGAAAGTTCAACGGGAGTCTTGCTGAACTTTGATCCCAAAACCAATAGCAGTAATAGAGTAAATTAACTATTTATCTCATAGTTTTGGTGGGGCTTTCCTGTATGTTGTTTGGTTACTATGACGCTAATGATTATGCAAATCTCCTTTACATAATTGGTAGCTTTTCCAATATTTTACGTGTTAAGTTCTCGGAGCAGAATTAGGCCATTCAGTCCATCAAGTGAACTCCACCATTCAACCATGGTTGATCTATCTTTCCCTCTCAAACCCGTTCTCCTCCCTTTGCCCCATAATCCCTGACATCCTTACTAATCTGAAAATTATTTAAATATTTCACATGGAATGTCACAACTAGATCCCTTCTCACTGTTGTGCTTGGAATATCTCTTCCTGCTTGCATATTTGATGAAGAGGACCCACCATAATCACAACACCAACTACACTTCAAAAAGGGACAAAATGTGTTGGAGTATATCAGTGGGTCAGGCAGCATCTCTGGAGAGCATGGATAGTTGATGTTTTGAGTTGGGACCCATCTACAGAAGTTCTATCCATGTTCTCCAGAGACGCTGCCTGACCCGTTGAGTTACTCCAGTAATGTCTGCCCTTTTGTGTTGCCCAGCATCAGCATCTCCTTGCTTCTCTACTTCAAAAAGGTCATGTGTCTCTTATCTTCTGACAAAGAACATGGATCTCACTTTCTTCATTACAAAATGTGCAATGATTGCCTACTACTTGATAATAGCAACAGTATATGAAGCTGTGTAATTGGGTACAGCCGAACATTCTCTCATTATCTTTGAAATTGGGAAATTAGTTCATTATCAGCTCATTGGAATAGAAATGAACAAATGGTTTTATTAGACTGCGGACCGAAGAACAGCCAATGTTGTGACATTCTCTTGACAATAACCTTGTTTTTTTTTAAATTAAACTTTCTTTTAGCCGCTGCAGCTCAGTGGTTAGGACGTAGTTTCACTTAGTGGATGAATCTATTGCCTTGGCACATCTAGAAATTATAATATATATGTTGCAATTTCATTGTTTGAGCAGCAGGAGTAGGCCATTCGGCCCCTCGAGCCAGCACCGCCATTCAATGTGATCATGGCTGATCATCCACAATCAGTACCCCGTTCCTGCCTTCTCCCCACATCCCTTGGTTCCACTAGCCCTAAGAGCTCCATCTAACTCTCTTTTAAATGCATCCAGTGAATCGGCCTCCACTGCCTTCTGTGGCAGAGAATTCCACAAATTCACAACTCTCTGTGTAAAAACGTTTTTCCTCATCTCAGTTCTAAATGGCCTCCCCCTGGTTCTGGACTCCCCCTAATTTGGGAACATGTTTCCTGCATCTAGTGTGTCCAATCCCTTAATAATTTTACATGTTTCTATAAGATCCACTCTCATCCTTCTAAATTCCAGTGAATTATGAAACGAAGAGGCTTTGCACTGAAATATTTCCATTGAAACTGTTTCCATGGTGTCAAAACAAAGCATTATATGATGGGAAAGGATATGTTTTTAAAAAGCAGATTAATTATTTGGAAATCAGACACTGATATATCAAGCATGAAATGTTCGAGCATTGAATAAAATTTGCTTTTTATATCTAAATTACTTAAATCTAATATACTTGTAAATGATCTGAGGACTGACTCTGTTCATTAATCTCTGCTCATTTTGGATCCACTTCATTAAATAAGTGCAAGGAAAAAGAAATTCAGCAAGAATAATGATGAGAGGAGATTAGGCAATGGTGTGTTATGTGAAATTTGTCCAGAGTTAAATGGTGGAATATTGGGAATTATTCCCACCCAGCTATTGGTAAAGATCAGTTTAACGCAATTCCTTTTTTCACTTTCTAAGTAGTGAGTGGAGGGAGGAATGTCAGTCAAATTAGTTCAGAAGAATGTTTGCTGACTGGATTTTCCTTTAGAAATATAACCACAAATGTGAAGACTATCACACAGCATTTTAAACCTCTAAAGTGGACGTCCAATGCTAACACCTTGGTAAGCTGCAAATCCCTCAGTGCTGTTAGATAGGCAACTGCATAAAGGTACAGAGTGCAGAGTGAAAGTGGATAAGCACAGAGACAAACCTGCTGGGATATGATGCCCATGAACAATTGGACAGTGAACACAAACACCAAGCAGATTGCATTTTCAGCAAACCAACAGGCACCGTCTATATCTCTCGTTTCCCTGATCCCTGACCAGTCAGAAGAAGGGTCTCGACCCGAAACGTCGCCTATCTCCTTCGCTCCTTAGATGCTGCTGCACCCGCTGAGTTTCTCCAGCCTTTTGTGTACCCGGGATCTGGTCCATACAGGATATGTAGGTAGGAAGGAACCGCAGATGCTGGCTTACACCAAAGATAGACACAAAATGCTGGAGTAACTCAGCGGGTCAGACAGTACCTCTGGGGAAGAGGAATAGGTGATGTTTTGGGTCGAGTCTCTTCTTCAGACTGAGAGTCAGGAGAGAGGGAAATGAGAGACATAGAAGGTAAAAGGAACAAATGATTGGATGATATGCAAAAAGCAATGATGGTCAAGGAAAGGTGGAGTCCACAATGGTCCATAGTTAGCTGTGGGGTAGGTGAGAAGGAGTTATACAGGCAGTGAAACTCAACAGGACGATAGTGAAACCAGTACGCCAACTAGGGTGCTAGAGTGAGGGAGAAAGAGAGAATGCAAGGGTTACTAGAAGTTACAGAAATCAATATTCATACTACTGGGTTGTAAGCTGCCCAAGCAAAATATAAGGTACTGTCCCTCCAATTTGCATTTGGCCTCACACTGACAGTGGAGGAGGCCTAGGACAGAAAAGTAAGTATGGGAACGGGAGCTAAAGTGTTTGACAACCTGGAGATTGCAAAGGCCAAGGTGGACTGAGCGGAGGCTTTCAGCGAAACGATCGTCCGGTTTGTGCTTAGTCTGGCCAATTATATTGGAGTCCACACCAGGAACAGCGGATAGAATAGATGGAGGTGAAAGTGAACCTCTGGCTCACCTGAAAGGGCTGTTGGAGTCATAGAACCATAGAGTCTAATTGCGTGGAAACAGGCCCTTCAGCCCAACTTGCCCGCACCGGCCAACATGTCCCAGCAACATTGGTCACACCTACCTGCATTTGGCCCATATCCTTCCAAACCTGTCCTATCTACCTGTCTAAATGTTTCGTAAATGCTGCGATTGTGTGGCGACTTCATTCCACGTGGTATTTCGTACAGCTTGTTACCACTAGGGGGAGCTAGCAGCCAGAGGTTGTCGAGAGATTAAAAAAAATCATTTTTCACACAGAGAGTGGTGAATCTGTGGAATCCTCTGCCACAGAAGGTAGTTGAGGCCAGTTCATTGGCTATATTTAAGAGGGAGTTAGATGTGGCCCTTGTGGCTAAAGGGATCAGGGGGTATGGAGAGAAGGCAGGTACGGGATACTGAGTTGGATGATCAGCCATGATCATATTGAATGGCGGTGCAGGCTTGAAGGGCCGAATGGCCTACTCCTGCACCTATTTTCTATGTTTCTATGTTTCTATGTTCTTAGACAAGAGCGGGATAACGACTCCAAGGCCAGACGCACAAATTGGCCTTATCGGCACACGAGGAGTTCTGAGGAGATTTTATGTTAAAAGGGTGCTTTGGAATAAACGAGGTGTTTGGCAAAGCTTGGTGTGTCTTGTACTTTACTTTTGGTCGTGAGACTTAGTGGATTCTACAATAGTACCTGCCTCAACCCTAGCAGCTCGTTCCATACACCTACCAGCCTTTGCATTATAAAGCTACCCTTTAGATTATTTTTTAATCTTTCCCCCCCTCACCTTACATGTACTCTGGTTCTCGATTTCCCCAAGATACTCTGTGCATCTACCTGATCTATTTCTCTCATGATTTTATACACATCTATAAGAACATCCCTCACCCTCCTGTGCTCCAAGGAATAGAGTCCCAGCCTACTCAACTTCTCCCCTGAGCTCAGGCCATCGGGTCCTGGCAACATCCTCATAAATCTTCTCTGCACTCTATCCAGCTTGACACCATCTTTCCTATGACAAGGTGCTCAAAACTGAACACGATACTCTAAATGTGGCCTCACCAACATCTTGTGCTACAGCAACATAACCTCCCAACTTGTATACTCATTGCTGTGACTGATGAAGGCCAAAGTGCCATGCCTTTTTGAGCACTCTCTCTACCTGTGATGCCACTATCAACAAAGTATGTACCTGTACTCCTTGATCCCTCTGCTCTACAACACTCCCCAGAATACCTACCGCTCACCGTGTAGGTTCTGTGTAGTGCTCCCAAATTGCAACACCTTCCATTTCTCTTCATTAAATTCCATCAACCATTCCTCAGCCCACCTGCCCAACTGATCAAGATCCTGCTGCATTTTTTCACAACCATCTTCACTTTCTGCAATACTACAATTTGTGTCATCTGCAAACTTGCTAATCATGCCATGTACGTTCTCATCCAAATCATTGATACAGATGACAAACAGCAATGGATTCGGCATTGAACCCTATGGCACAGCACTAGTCACAGGCCTCCAGTCCGAGAAGCAACCTTCCACCATCACCCTCTGCCTCCTTCCATGAAGCAAATTTTCTATCCTTGGACAGCGTCGAAGGAGGAGATATAGGGGCAGGGGTTGCATTTCCTGCGGTTGCTGGGGAAGGTACCAGGGGATGGGGCGGTTTGAGTTAACCAGGGAGTTGCGGGGGAAAGATCTCTGTGGAAAGTGGAAAGCGGTGGAGAAGGGAAGATGTGACTAGTGGTGGAATCCCGTTAGAGGTGGTGAAAATGTTGAAGGATTATGTGCTGTATGCGATGGCTGATGCGGTGAAAATGCTCCTGTGCTGTTCTAGATTTACAGTAGAATAGCAGGCAACTCATTCTTGCTATGTATTCAAAGGCGATGGCATTGGGCTCTAAATGATTTTGCCCAATTTTAAGCCTTGTGCAGACTCAACACATGAAATCTAAAGAGGTAGTTTAGAGGGCAATGGGCAACATGCACAGACAGCTTTGAGGTGCAGTGCGAAGGAGAATCATGGGACAGTTATTTTCAGACTGTGTTGTGCAATCAGTGGTTGATTGTGAATCTCACAGTATGTATCTCACGTAAAAAATGATACGCAAGTATTAACTGAGATTTCAAAGACGTTTCCTCAATTATGGCCTGATAATGGCAAAAAAACTTATACTTAAATTTTGGAAAAATGCTTCTACCCTAACTCTTAAAATGTGGATTACAAGCATGTCTGAGACGCTGCATCTTCAAGATATGAGACTCGTCTTAGCAGGAAAATCAGAGCAATTTTTAAAGATATGGTCTCCATTCATTGATTCATTACAAGTATAGTATGGTGCAACACAATTTTGGAATTAAACCGATTCACGGACAGGGTGATGGGTGTGGTGAGAAATGAAGCAGGCATATCAACACGTTATGGTCCCATTTTTAAAATTATTTTTTGTTTTTGTCTTCTTATTCTTTCTTAGATTTTTACTTATTCACTCTTTGATTACACTATTTGGTAGTTTAGGGGGTTACATATTCACCATTTCTTTCACTTTCTCTCTTTCTTGCTCTTTCTCTCTTTTTCTATTTCTTCTTTGTCAAATTTAAAATGGAAGATGTACATATATTTTGTCATATGCCGTGGTTTATACTACTGTACACTGTTTCTAATAAAAATATATATATTTAAAAAGTATTAACTGAGATGAATTACAGAAGTCACATTGCTTGATAAATAACGGGGAAGATTTAAATAACTATTTCATGAATATACGTCCATTGGGAAATAAAAACACAATGTAGACAATTATCTGTAGCTAACCAAAGAGAATTACATTAGATTCAGAGAGATTTATAATGCCAACAAAAAAGATAGGAAGCATGGGAAAGTGGATGAGGAAAGTTTTGGAAACCACAAAACAGATCACTAAAGAATTGGTGGAGGGAGAAAGTAGACAGCAAATGCTCAGCTCGTTAGGAGTGATAATGGGGAAGTCTGAATGAAAATCAGAAAGGTTCAAAGACATTGATTATCTGAGTTTATAGTGGAGGAAATGCAGAAATATTCCCAGGAAACCCTATAATCTAGAATCTCTTGATCTCTTTGGAAGGAGATGCCCACACACAATTTTTTCCACACGTCACAGTGGCATGCAGCGCCAGGACTACGGGTGTTGTCTTTGGAACCCGGACCACGTGGGTTTTCTCCGGATGGCTTGTCTCCCCACACACATTGTCCCTAGTGTGTAGGATAGTGTCAGTGTACGGGGTCATTGCTGGTCAGTGCAGACGCAGTGGTCTGGAGGGCCTGTTTCCACGGCGTTAGTCTAAAGTCTTTATTAGTCTCCTGATTTTAATAACCCTCAATGTTATGCTGGAGACATTGCTTTTAATACAAACTCATTAGTTCCCCAGGCTTATTTCATTTCATGAAATGCCATGATTTTTATTGATCTTTGAATTCATTTTGGTATCTCAACATTTGTTCATCATTCCAACAAACAGAAGATAGTACAATGAATCAAAGAATTTTTATTGACTATGGTTTAATAATTGGGAAAAAACTAATATTAAAATTTTGGAAAGGCCCTACATCCCCAACAATCAAAATGTGGAACACAGAAATGTCGGAGACACTTCATCTGGAGAGATTGAGGCTTGTCCTAATGGACAGGTTAGATCTCTTCAGAGAGATTTGGTCTCCATTTATTAAATATTTACAGGGTCATAATGGCTCGGCACGAGGGCTTGACTGAGACCTGAATATTAGAATGGATGAAGAAACATATATAATAAATCAGACTATATCTCCAAGGACGGATTAATGATTAATACTCCATTCACCATCATACTTCTTACACTCTTTTTCTCTATCTTTTCCTACTTTTAAAAAAAAATTTAGAAAAATGTATAGAAACATATAATCTTAAATTTTTAATACTAATAAGAATATAAACAGTACTAATATCATGAAGGTATTATTAATATCATGTATTTTCAAATATATAAAATATATAGTCTTAAATTTTAAAATCAATGATAATACAAATATTATTAATAGTATGAATATATCATTAATATCATGAAGGTATTATTAGTATTATGTATTTTCAATTGTATAAAATACATAGTCTTAAATTTTAAAATTAACGATAATACAAATATTACTAACAGTATGAATTTATCATTAATATTATGTATTTTCAATTATATAAAATATATAGTCTTAAATTTTAAAATCAATGATAATACAAATATTATTAAGAGTATGAATATATCATTAATATCATGTATTTTCAGCAATGCAAAATAATGTACTTTGTTATTATTATGTTTCTATAATAAAAATACTTAACAAAAAAAAAAAAAAAAGAAGATAGTACAGCTCAGGGACAGGTGTTTCTAGGGCGGCACGGTGGCGCAGCGGTAGAGTTGCTGCCTTACAGCGCCAGGGTTCCGGGTTCAATCCTGACTACGGGTGCTGTCTGTACGGAGTTTGTATGTTCTCCCCATGACCTGCTTGTATTTACTCCGCGATCTTCAGCTTCTAAAGACGTACAAGTTTGTAGGTTAATTGGCTTGTAAATTGTCCTTACTATGTGTAGGATAGTGTTAATGTGCGGAGATCGCTGGTTGGTGCGGACTCGGTGGGCCGAAGGGCCTGTTTCCGCGCTTTATTTGCCCAACCTCGATTTATATGAATGATCATTAAAGCACAGCTCTGATGGACTGGGCACGTCATCAGGATGGATGGAAACCGCTTGCCTCGACAGGTCTTCTATGGTGTGCTCTCCCAGTGACAAAGGAGCCGTGGACATCTCAGGGAGCGGTACAGAGATTGTGTCAAGGGCCATCACCACTATTGTGGTCGCGCCCAAGTAACTGGAAGCCTGTGCCACGACAGAACACGCTGGCGCGCAGCAGTGCGAACAGCAGCCAGCAGCATAGAGCAACTTATCAAAGCCAGGGCGAGGATGAAAACTGCCGCCCAGAACCCACCACCGATGACCTTCATCTGCCCCCACTGCCCTCGAGTGTGCGCTTCATGAATTGCACTCGTGAGCCATGTCAGAACTCACCAGAATGGAGACTGCACAACCTGCCATCGACGTTACCGACGCCACCACCAAAATAAACACAATGCCTGTGCTGACACGATGCAAAGATAGATTCATCTCCTCTGCCTGCATGTGACCCATATCCCTCCATTCCTTACTTATCCATGTGCCTCTCTAAAAGCTTCTTAAACGGCATTATCTCATCTGCCTCCACCACCACCTCTGGCAGTGCATGCCAAGCACCCGCCACCTTTGGTAAAAACACTTGTTCAGCACATCTCTTTTTAACTTTGTCGATCTCTCCTAAAAGACTGGACCATCTCGTCTTGCATACATTGTTCTTGAAAACATTACTCCAGATGTGATTCCATCATTGACTTGGAGCATTGACATCAAATCCTTTGTACATGGGTTGTGTTTGCATGAGAGATCCTGACACCTTGGCCAGGGTTCCGTGTAAACTAATGACACTTTCAGCAGCTAATCAATAATCTCCAATTCTTATTTCTGTTCCACTTACTCTTTTAATGTTACGCTTTTCACAACAGAGCCCCGGTTGATTTTTTAATTAGCTCTATACATCACCTTCCAATTCTCGATATCGATTTTGTTAAAATACAATTTCACATCTTGAACGATGTTTTCAGTTTGGGCGATATCATTAAGTGCGTTGTGTAAGTGCGTTGCTACCTGCGATTGAAATACATTCAAACTTGTGTATAATCATCTATGGCCGTCCACAACAGCAGGGGGCAGTCTGTGAGAGGGTTGATGCACACAAAATCATCAATGAACAATGAAATATCTTCCCTTGGATGTCGCCTCTGTCCTTTGGTCAATTGGTGAGCTGTTCAGACAGAGTTGTCCACTGCCACATGTGGCCACATAGCTGCTGCAGAACCCTCGTTGGGTTTGAACACTGCTGTCGGACTGCTGGTGTACTTACAGTCATAGTCATACAGCACGGAAACAGACCCTTTGGCCCTACTCACCCATGCTGATCAATACGCCCAATCTTACCTTGTCCCACCTGCCAACGTTTCGCCCATATCCCTCTAAACCTTTTCTATCCATGTACCTGTCCAAATGTCTTTTAAATGTTGTTACAGACAATATTGAGAAATGGAAGGTGATGTATAAAGCTGTTGTTATAGTCCCTGCCTCAACTATCTCCCCTCGCAGCTCATTCCATACACCCTCTGTGTGGAAAAAGTTGCCCCTTGGGACCTACTAAATCTGTCCCCTCTCACCTTAAACCTATGTCCTCTGATTCTTGATTCCCCTAGTCTGGGTAAAAGACTGTGCGTCTATTCCTCTCATGATCTTATACACCTCTATAAGATCACCCCCCCATCCTCCTGCGCTCCAAGGAATAAAATTGCAGCCTACTCAATCTCTCCTCATAGCTCTGGCCCCTCGAGTCCTGGCAACATCCTGGTAAATGGCTCTTGGAAAGGACTGGGTGGTGTCCGTCAGTGATGGAGAGATGCCTGCCTGGCAGACCTCAGCAATGGACCGGTGGCTGAATCTCTCTCTGTCTGAGTTAGACTGGCCAGATAGTTTCCCTCCACAGTCCAGTTACACAGGAAGAAATCACTGTTAAACCTGCAGCACTGAAGTATTAAAGGAGATGAGGAGGGTGTTTTTTGTTAATTAACTCAGAACTAATATGCTGCCACTGGTTTTTATTCTGCTTTCATTATCTCATTGCCACTTACATCAACGTTTCAAGATGGTTCATAGGTTTTACAAGGATGCCCTCGTGTGGAGGATATTCTGTGTCGCAAACAGAAGCAACAACGTGAAGGGAAAAGCTGGCAGGGTCTGAATCCAACTGTCACGCCATCCTCGGGTGGAATGAGAGACGAGAGAAGTAAATATTTACATTATAAGAGCACATCTCTGTAAAGGGCCTGTCCCACTGTATAAGATAAATCAAGAGCTCTCCCGAGTTAAAAAAAATCAAACCGGTGGTAAGCATGTAGAATGTACGTAGCGGGTACGTCGGAACTCGGGATGTCTCTTAGCGGCTCGTAACGCTAACGGCAGGTACTCGGCAAGCTCGGGAAGACTCGTGAAGATTTTTCAACATGTTGGAAAATGTCCACGAGAACCCTGAGTACCCACGAGCGGCTAGTACCATAAATCTGCGAGTTCGAATCAGGGGAAACTCGGGACAACTCTTGAATTAGCTCGTACAGTGAGACAACCCCATAACTGTGCCAGCTCTCTTCCATATTTTACCTCGCTCCATGGTCCAGGTTCAGGAACAGCTTCTTCCCTACAACCATCAGGTTAGTAAACACTCCAATAGGCTCGGAACTACAGTGGCTTGCAAAAGTTTTCATACCCCTTGAACTTTTCCACATTTTGTCACGTTACAACCACAAACGTAAATTTATTTTATTGGGATTTTATGTGATAGACCAACACAAGGTGGTGCATAATTGTGAAGTGGAAGGAAAATGATACATGGTTTTCAAATTTTTTTACAAATAAAAAACTGAAAAGTGTGTCGTGCAAAAGTATTCAGCCCCCTTTATTCTGATACCCCTAAATAAAATTCAGTGCAACCAATTGCCTTCAGAAGTCATCTAATTAGTAAATAGAGTCCACTTGTGTGCAATCTAAATTCAGTATGAATGCAGCTGTTCTGTGAAGGCCTCAGAGGTTTGTTAGAGAACATTAGTGAACAAACAGCATCATGAAACCCAAGGAACACACCAGACAGGTCAGGGATAAAGTTGTGGAGAAGTTTAAAGCAGGGTTAGGTTATAAAAAAGTATCCCAAGCTTCGAACATCTCACGGAGCACTGTTCAATCCATCATCCAAAAATGGAAAGAGTATGACACAAATGCAAACCTACCAAGACATGGCCGTCCACCTAAACTGACAGGCCGTGCAAGGAGAACATTGATCAGAGAAGCAGCCAAGAAGCCCATGGTAACTCTGGAGGAGCTGCAGAGATCCACAGCTCAGGGTAGGAGAATCTGTCCACAGGACAACTATTAGTTGTGCACTCCACAAATCGGGCTTTTATGGAAGAGTGGCAAGAAGAAAGCCATTGTTGAAACAAAGCCATAAGAAGTCCCGTTTGCAGTTTGCCACAAGCCATGTGGGGGACACAGCAAACATGTGGAGGAAGGTGCTCTGGTCTGATGAGACCAAAATTGAAGTTTTTGGCCTAAATGCAAAACGCTATGTGTGGCAGAAAACTAACACTGCACATCACCCTGAACACACCATCCCCACTGTGAAACATGGTGGTGGCAGCATCATGCTGTGGGGATGCTTGTCTTCAGCAGGGACAGGGAAGCTGGTCAGAGTTGATGGGAAGATGGATGGAGCCAAATACAGGGTAATCTTGGAAGAAAACCTGTTAGAGTCTGCAAAAGACTTGAGACTGGGGCGGAGGTTCACCTTCCAGCAGGACAACGACCCTAAACATACAGCCAGAGCTATAATGGAATGGTTTAGATCAAAGCATATTCATGTGTTAGAATGGCCCAGTCAAAGTCCAGACCTAAATCCAACTGAGAATCTCCGGCAAGACTTGAAAATTGCTGTTCACAGACGCTCTCCATCCAATCTGACTGAGCTTGAGCTATTTTGCAAAGAAGAATGGGCAAAAATTTCAGTCTCTAGATGTGCAAAGCTGGTAGAGACATACCCCAAAAGACTTGCAGCTGTAATTGCAGCGAAAGGTGGTTCTACAGAGTATTGACTCAGGGTGGCTGAATACTTTTGCACGACACACTTTTCAGTTTTTTGTTTGTAAAAAAATTTGAAAACCATGTATCATTTTCCTTCCACTTCACAATTATGCGCCACTTTGTGTTGGTCTATCACATAGAATCCCATTAAAATACATTTACGTTTGTGGTTGTAACGTGACAAAATGTGGAAAAGTTCAAGGGGTATGAAAACTTTTGCAAGCCACTGTATAAACCATCTACAACCACTTTGTGTCCTTTTGTGTACTAACTTGGGGACATCATTTATAATGTCATAAATATATAATAGTAGCGACTTTGCACTACTCTTGTCTATTTATGTGTCTGTTTTTGAAATATATACTGAACGTTTTTGTTGTTTATGATGGGTTTTACTGAGGACTATGTTTACATTTCTGTTGTGCTGCTGCAAGTAAGAATTTCATTGTACCGTTTCTGGGCATATGACAATAAAATGCTCTTGACTGCTGTAGCTTCAAATATTGTCTCCGCTTAAGAAATGCAGTGTTCATAAACTCTAGTCAGTCGTAATGGCAGTTCCATGTCTGTGAGAATGAAAGTCCGACATGTCCCTGTCAAGTCAAGAGTGTTTTATAGTCATATATCCCAGACAGAACAATGTCATTCTTACTTGCTGCAGCTCAACAGAATATGTAAACATAGTACACTGTAAACAATATAATAAACGAGAGAGAAAAAAAAGTTCAGTGTGTGTACATACACATACTCACAAGTACACACTGAGTACACTCTGAGTTCTGAGTTCTGTTGGTTCCAGGATCTAGATTTTGGGTTTTCTTCAGTACCTCTCGGTGAGCCTGCATTCAAGTCCTTTCCATTTTGGGGCCTTCTGACAAATTAGTCGGCCAGTATGGACACGGCAGGCAATTCTGCTTAGCCCGACTGGGGTCTTGGCACTCCCAGTTCCCAATCTGTGGATTTACAGGCTCGGTTGTGTAGGGTTGTTCAACTTCAAGGCTCACATGAGGCTCGAATAGACCAACTTGTAGCGACCATCCAGCAGTTGGCAAACACTGTCACTGTCAGCCAGGTCCTGTCACATCTCGCACCGCCACCAATTCCTCCTGTCTCCGCTGGTGCCTTTCTGCCTCCGTCCACTGCCAGCCATATCCTGCCCATTCTGGGACCAGTTCTTCCCACCCCGGAGAGGTACCATGGCGACCATTCTACCTGCAGGTCATTCCTATCCCAGTGCTCCTTGGTTTTTGAACTACAACCACCTGCTTCAGCGCAGAATGCTCCAAAGTAGCCTCTGCCATCCCCCCGCTGTCAGGATGTGCCTCAGCCTGGGGTACCGCTGCCTGGGACAGACAGCTAGACTTCTGCGGTTGGTGTGATACCGCTCTGCTCAGTATATTCATCCATGGCCTCAATGAGAACTTGAAGGATGAGTTGCCCTCTCGACGCGCTGATTGATTTAACCATCCGGATAGATAGAGCGAAAGCGAGTCAAGCTACCAGCAGCTCTCAAACAGTGTCTTTGCCCATCACACCCCTCTCATCATAGTGAGCCGGTTGTCTCACTTCCCTCGGGAAGAAGAAGCCCCACGCATCCCGGTCCTGATCTAGTGGAGGGCCAGTCTACGCAGATTGGCCGCACCAGGCTGAGCGAGGCCGAGTGCCAGAGACACATACGGGAGAGGTGTTGTCTCTGCTGTGGAGGTCCGGGACACTTCATCGCTGAAGCGTTACCTGGTAACAGCCAACGCTCCCCAGCAAGAGAGGGATTACGGGTGAGCAAGGTTTATTTCCCTCCTATTTCCACCCAACTCCGATTACGGTACGCTTTGGAGACACACTATTGAAACTTAATGCTCTGATTGACTCGGGGGCAGACGATAGCTTCATTGATATCACTGTTGCACGGAAATTTCTGATTCCCACTGCTAAAGTAGAAAAGCCCCACCAAGCCAATGCACTTGATGGAAGAATAATTGGAATGGCTTCATTCTCTACTGTCTCTCTCTCTCTCTCTCTCTCTCTCTCTCTCTCTCTCTCTCTCTCTCTCTCTCTCTCTCTCTCTCAAACGTTGTGTTAATGAAAAGCAGCGGGAGAGAATTCAGTTGCTCCTGCTAAATTCACGTCATGTCCCTGTCGTTCTGGGTGGGCCTTGGCCAACTTCTCACAGCCGCACAGTAAACTGGTCCACTGGCAAGGTCTCCACTTGGGGGCAACATTGTCACATTAATTGTCTTCACTCCGCTTGTCTTCCCCTCACCTCTGTGTCTGTTGCTCCTTGTGTCAATCCTGACTTGTCCAAAGTACCATCCAAGTTTCATGACCTGAAAGAGGTCTTTGCAAGTTCCGAGCCACCTCTTCACCTCCTCACTGCCCTTATGATGGTGCCATTGACTTATTATCCGGTACTTCTCCTCCCCGCGGTTGTCTGTACTTGCTCTCTGCTCCTGAGACCAACGCCATGGAGAGATACATCTCGGAGTCTCTGGCAGCTGGTTTAATTCATCCATCCTCCTCTCCCGCCGGGCAGGATTTTTCTTTGTGAGTAAGAAGGATGGCGACCATCGCCCTGGACTTCATCACCGGCTTGCCTCCGTCCAAGGGTAATGCGGTAATTCTTACCATTGTGGACCGTTTATCCAAGGCTGCTCATTTCCTTCCTCTTCCTCAGCTCCCATCTGCTGAAGAACTTGCTCACCTCATCGTGAACCAGGACCTGGAGACCAACCTACCTTGCCTGGAGTCCGCCAACCCTACCACCTGGTTATGCACATTGGCATGGATCGAATATGTCCACAATTCTCTGCCCAGTTCTGCCGCCGGTCTGTCCACATTCCACTGCTCCCTTGGTTATCAGCCACCTCTATTCCCCGACCAAGAGGATGAGGTCTCTGTTCACTCTGCCCGGGAGTTTGTGTGCCGTGGCCCCTGCCCCTCACTATTGCCCTGGTCACAGGGTATGGCTGTCCACCCGAGATCGCCCCCTCTGCGTTGAGTCCCGTAAGTTGGCACCCCGGTTTATTGGCCCATTCTCGATTCTCAAGATCATTAACCGCTCTGCTGTCTGCCTTGGACTGGCCCGGTCTATGCCGATTCATCCCACCTTCCACGTATCCCGGGTTAAGCCAGTGTCCTCCAGCTCCCTGTCTCCCGCTCCTCTGCTCCGCTACCTCCTGGTGTACACGGTGAAGCAACTGCTGAAGTCCCGGCAGCGTGGCAGAGGGATCCAGTACCTATTAGACTGGGAGTGCTCCAGTCCAGAGCAGAGGAGCTGGATTCCTGCCCGTGACATCCTGGAGCCCTCCCCGATCCGTGCCTTCTGAACCTTCTGAATGTTGTAGTCGGCAGGGCCGTTACTCTGTATATCGCCAACTTGGCAATTTTACATGTTTATCAAGTCAATTAACCTCCAAACCTGTATGTCTTTGGAGTGTGGGAGGAAACTGAAGATCTCAGAGAAATACCCACGCAGGTCACGGGGAGAACGTACAAACTCCATACAGACAGCATCCGTAGTCAGGATCGGACCCGGGTCTCTGGCGCTGCATTTTGCTGTAAGGCCATGCCACCGTGACTTTCATCAGCAGTATCCGGACCAGACAAAGGGGACGCCAGGAGGAATCCGTAGGATGGGGGGGGGGGGGGGCGCCTGTCACACTTGCCACACCTCCAGACACTTGAGACTCTTTCCACACGCCTCCCCTGGGCTATTAGGGGTTACATCTGCATTTAATCTGCGCCCCCTAATCTATCACTTGGTATAAATACCTGCGATCATCACTAATTGGGTGCCGACTAATCAGTTCTCCATTCGGTGGTTCGATAGCAGTTCTGAATTCTGTCGGTTCCAGGTCTATATCTTTCGGTTCCATTCGCGTCTGAATTTTGGGTTTTCTTCAGTACCTTTCGGTGAGTCTGCATTCGAGTCCTTTCCATTTCGGGGCCTTCTGACACTTCAAGGGAATTCTGAGGGACAGGATCTATAGCTTCTGGTCAGGCACGGACTAATTACGGATAGTCATCATGGCTTTGTGTGTGGAAAATCGTGCTTCACAAAGTTAGTTTAGTTTATTGTCATGTTTACCAAGATATAGTGATGAGCTTTCTGTTGTGTGCTAACTAGTTGGTGGAAAGACTGTACACGATTACAATCAAGCCGGCCGCAGTACAGATACAGGATAAAGGGAATAACGTCTAGAGCAAGATAAAGTCCAGTAATACCTTGCGATCTAATATTGCTGGTCTCTCGTTTCCCCACGCAGTGAAGTTCCTCCAGTGGTGCCTGCATCTAATCTCATCAGCCTATGAAGGACCAGCAGGATCACCTGACCAAACAATGCCTTGTAGCCCCAGTGAGCTTCGGAGGTGTGCAAGGCTCATTACGACTGGCAGTGCTGGCACGTTGAGGCTGTCTGTGTGCACATTCCCACTGGCACAGTGAGGCTCTCTCTGCACACAGTACCACTGGCAGTGCTGGCACATTAAGTCTTTCTCTGTTTCTAGTGTTGTGGATGAACAAGCTTTCAGCTGGATTCCTGAACTTTGGAAGTGAATGGAACTAAATTGTCTGAAGAAAGGTCCTGACCCGAAATGTCACCCATCCATGTTCTCCAGAGATGCCGACTGACTTGCTAAGTTGCTCCAGCATTTAGCGTCTTGTTTGTATCTACAGTTCCTTGTGTCTAAGTTTTCCCTGCTCCACAAGAGGGAGACATTCCTTCAAGCAGAGCTCAGTAATGGAGTTTGGGTTACAGTGCATCATGCTTTGTGCTGTGTGCAGCGTAGTTTCATTAGAAAATTAATAGTTGTTTACAATCTGGGTTTTCAGGGCTTATGAGCGTTTGTCACCTCCAGACCCTCCCATGCTGGTGATAGACTGTAGACGTTAGAGATACAGTGTGGAAACAGGCTCTTTGGCCCACCGAGTCTGTGCCGACCAGTGATCTCCACTGGGGCAATTTACAATTTACAGAAGCCAATTAACCAACAATCCTGCACGTCTTAGGAGTGTGGGAGGAACCCGAAGCACCCAGTGAAAAACCCACGCGGTCACAGGAAGAAGATACAAACTCCGGACAGACCATAGCCATAGTCAGGATTATACCCAGCCTCTTGTGCTGTAAGGCAGCAACTCTACCGCTGCGCCACTGTGTTGGCTCATGGTGTGTATTACACATGTTCATACTCTTCTCTGTAAGGTGAAACAATGGCCACAAGCAGTGAAACAATTCGAAAGATTGTTACGTGGAGCCTTTGCATTTGTGATAGTGTGAGGTATTTGGTTTATAGGTTGCGGTCTGCATGAAAGCATTTTGAGGTATTGTTATTTTTAGGTCATAAGGTATGTGAACTTTCCCTTGAGCTCTTCCAGTAGAATTATCGAGCCAAGACCTGATGGTGGGTGCAAGCTGTCAGACGGGGTAGTTGAGGCAAGTCCAGCACATTTGGACAGGTACATGGATAGGAAAGGCTTTCAATGATGAGTGGGATATGGATCAAATGTGGACAAATGGGACTAGTTTAGATGGGGCATCTTGGTCAGAATGGACATGTTGGGCTGAAGGGCCTAATTCCTTGCTATATGACTAAATAAAATGTCTCAATATAAATCCATCTCAATGTATTGCTCATTCTGAACTGCTTCACAGATGTGCTGGAGTAACTCAGCGGGTCAGACAGCATTTCTGAAGAATATGGATAGGTGACGTTTTGAGTCGAGACCTTCTTCAGATTGTAATTTCTACAATTCATTTTCTATCTTGTCTTTTCCCTAATAAAGCCATTGCGGGCTGTTTCCAGCAGCCCACATCTTGGGGTGATGCAGGATAAGGGGAACTTGTTCATCCCCAGACAAAGGGCCAGTTCTCTCAGTGCCAAGTACAAGGACTGCATCTCGTTTCATTCTCTTCATTCCCCTCTGCCGTTATGTTAATGATGGTGACTGCTTTTTAAGTAGGGGACTTAACATGGAATGACCTGCGGCACATTGCAAGTTGAATAACATTGGGAAATGCTATAACCACTTTTGCCTGAAATCGGATCTACACAGGAAGTCCTAACCCCTACAACTGATGAATAAGCAAGGCGTATAGTTGTGTGTCCTGTATTGCACAAGTGTGGTGAGCTGCGGGTACATTGATGCTGCTACAAGGAAGATTTTAATTTGCTCCAAGACTCCAGCATTGGCAGTCTCTGATGCCTCTGCTTCCCGTGCTCCTATCTCACAGCACTTGTACAAATGACCATAAACTTGACTCGGTATTTTACGTATTCCTCAGTTACAAGGTTCATGTACTTTCTGGGTTAATTCTGATTTCAGGTAAATTGGTTTTAATATTTTCTGTGAGTTTGCACGGTGGCAAAGCGGTAGTGTTGGTAGCGCCAGAGATCCGGGTTCGATCCTGACCATGGGTGCTGTTTGTATGGAGTTTGTACATTCATCCTGTGACCGTGTGGGTTTTCTCCGGGATCTCCGGTTTCCTCCCACACCAAAGACATACAGGTTAGTATTGGCTTGGATATTCTAAGATAGACACGAGATGCTGGAGTAACTCAGCGGGACAGGCAGCATTGCTGGAGAGAAGGAATGGGTGATGTTTTGGGCCGAGACGCTTCTTCAGCCTGTCCCGCTGAGTTACTGCATCATTTTGTGTCTATCTTCGATTTAAAACAGCATCTGCAGTTCATTCCTACACTGTTTGGATATTCTGTTGTGTTGCTGCAAGCAAGGATTGTATTGTTCTATCTGGGACGTACAACAATAATACGCTCTTGTCTCTCTCTTGGTATAATTGTAAATTGTCCCTAGTGTGTGCCGGATAGTGTTGGTGCACAGGGATCGCTGGTCAGTGCAGACTCGGTGGGCTGAAGGGCCTGTTTCCCCACTTTATCTCTAAACTAAACTAAAAAAAGTGCAGCTTGCAATGTGCCACCCATTATTCCTTGTCCCTTATTTTAAAAGCAGTGATCGTCATTAACATAACGGCAGAGGGAAGTGAAGTGAATGAAACGAGATGTTGTCCTGGTACCTGGCACTGAGAGAACTGGCCCTTTGTCTGCGGATGAACAAGTTCTCCTTATTCCACACTCACCCCAAGATCAGAGCTGCAGGAAAGAGCCAGCAATGGCTTTTTTTGTTTAAAAAAAGATTAATTAATACACAAAAAGAAATGAGGAAAATTTTAACTAGGTTTTAATTTTGGAAGAATTGGATCTCTTGACACTGAAAAATCTGTCAACTCTATTAGCCGACTAGTTCAGGAATTAGTGTAAATTTTATACTTTGGATTTTTATAATATTTAGATGCCTGATGCAAATAACAAAATTGATTGGTGATATTTATAGTGAAGGGAATAGCAATAGGCTGCAGGATAATATAATCAGTTGGAGGAATGGCAGATGGAGTTTAATCCTGATGTGCGAAGTGGAAATAAGAAACTGATGATGCTGCTTTATACCAATGATAGACGCAAAGTGCTGGAGTAAATTAACGGGTCAGGTAGCATCTCTGGAGAAAAAGGAAGGATGACCTTTTGGATCCGGATGCTAAACAAGACACTTAAAGAGTCTCAACTTGACACGTCACCCATCCTATTTCTCCAGAGATGCTGCCTGACCCGCTGAGTTACTCCAGCACTTTGTGTCCTGTTATGTAAACTAATATTTAGTCTGGACAATATTAATACTTGGCAGAATCTGATAGAACCGGTTTCCACTCAAGTTGTTTCCTTGCCTCGATTAGTTGATTGGGCAAGTCAACTCTGGTTCTTCTTGCCTTTGGGTGTCCATGCCCAAAGGTTTTAGTGCACCCAAACAGAAGAGTTACCCTGCGTTTACAAGTGATATATACTTGTTATGACCAAATATTAGACCACAGCTGCCTTCTGAGTTGAGTCAGTTTTGAAAAATACCTTGGTCTCAATGAAAATAGACACAACAAACACCAAGCAGATTGCATTTTCAGCAAACCAACTGGGATCTGCTAAATACAAGATACCAGGGAGAGAATAGGACCCCTCAAGAATCAATACATAGGAAGGAACTGCAGATGCTGGTTTACACGGCAGATAGGCACTAAATGCTGGAGTAACAGCGGGTCAGACAGCATCTCTGGAGAAAAGGAATAGGTGACATTTCGGATCGAGCCCGGCTTCATGCTGAGAGTCAGGGGAAAGGGACACGAGAGATGCAGACGGTGATATATATCGAACAAATTAATGACATATATTTTTAAAAAAGGTAACGGAATAGGTGACGTTTCGCTGTGGCGAACGTCATGTATTCCTTTTCTCCAGAGAGGCTGTCTGACCCACTGAGTTCCTCCAGCGTTACACAAGTGTAACCCTCGATTCTCCAGCATCTGCAGTTCCTTCTTTGACAACGAGTTACTCCAGCTTTTTGTGTCTTTCTTAAATCGACATCCGGTGAAAATAACAACTCGCATCTTTGTCCTAAGAATGCTCTCTCTAAATGTAGAAATAAAACAGGGTTACACGGCTACTTTGAATTCTTATAGTAGACGGTAGCCTCAATGGAACTGACTGAAACTGCAGCACAAATAGTTGTTCTGATAAGAGGGATGAAACGTTGGGACCGCCGATGCAGAGGTGGAAGCTCGTTTGTTCATCTGTAGGCATTCTCTGACTCGCTGCCTTTTATGTTTACATTCACGGCCATCCATTATTGAGTTTCTTCATCGCTTTCATCACACATACCCTGCTCTATCGGCTGCCCTTTATGTTACTGAGGTTGTCGGTGGAGGGGATGCGTGAGCTGTTGTCGTTACCAGCTTGTGTTCAGGCCTTTCATCAGTCAAGTCGCCTTTTGTAATCAGCGTTGCTATTACAAACCCGTCTCTCAGTGGGATTCTGTCCAGTGTGAATCCCAGCAAGGCATTCTTCATTCAAAGATAAATGGGCTAGATGTAGCAAGGCTCGAGGTTTCAAAGTGAAACATTTAATATTCTGGCCAGCGTTGTTACTTGCACTCGCTTCTGATTTGGGTTGTGATGTTAAATACTAAACAAGTTTTATACTTTGAATAGTTTTAGTGGGTTTCAGGTAAACAAACTCCTGCCAGCTCTCCCCGTCCCGCCACCACCCACCCACTGCCCCCGCTGTTGCTGGCAGTGTTCCTGTCACAGACTGTACTGCTGGCTGGCTGCCGCCGGCGTTGTCAGAAGGTGCCCACACCTAGACCTCTCTCACCCCACCTACCCAGGGGCACAGGGAAGGGTCGCCGCTCTCGCAGTCACTCCGTCAACCTGCGCTGGGATGAAGGAAACCAAATATTGGTAAGAGCTTTTGCAACTACTTCGGCTCAGTTGGCTCTGGGGCTGGCTGGAGCCTCCAGACTGGGAGTGAGGAGGCCACAGTGTCGCCACTGTGTCGCCACTGTGATTGACCTGTAGAAGATGCAGGTTCAGCAGCAAAGCTCACCCCAGACAAACTACATGTGGTAAAGCGAGTACATGATGGGCAGCTTAATCTGTGGGACTGGGCCAGGACCAGGACCTGATTACAATTGCCTTGTCGCAGCGTCGGGCTGGATCAGCGCACTTTCATCGCCCGTTCAGTAGCAAAGATACTAGAGGAGATCCTCTAGGATCTTTGTTCATTAGTGCTATCCTACACACGAGGGACAATATACAGAAGTCAATTAGCAGTCTGAAGGAGGGACCCGACCCGAAACGTCACCAGTCCTTTTTTTCTCCAGAGATGCGGCCTGACCTGTTGAGTTACTGCAGCATTTGGAGTTAATCTTTGGTGTAAACCCGCATCTGATGTCCCCTGTTTTATACTGTCACCAAAGTATTCAGTTCTCCACAATGAGCGGCAGATGTGACTCGGGTAATCTTGACTCCCGTATTGATGCGATACCTGGTGAGGTTTTAAGTGTCTAGTTGAATGGTTAAAATGCCACGTTGTGTTACATCGTCCATAGAACACGGGTCATTCAGTTGCAAAGTGGAAACTAGAATTTAGAACAGTTCAGCACAAGAACAGGCACTTGGGATCACAATGTCTGTGCCAACGTGATGCCAAGACCAATTTAGCTGCGCATAACCCATATCCATCCATTCCCTGCCTGTCCAAAAGCCTCTTAAACACCACTATGGTATCTGAATCCACCACCAACACTGGCAGTGTGTTCCAGGTGCACTACCTTCTGTGTAAATAAAAAAGGCTGATATGCAGAGGCTGAGAGGCTAAAAAAAAGCTGATTTATAAGGATGTTGCCAGGACTAGAAGGTCTGAGCTATAGGGAGAGGTTGAGTAGGCTGGGACTCTATTCATTGAAGTGCTGGAGGATGAGGGCTGATTTAATAAAGGTGTATGAAATTATGAGAGGAATAGATTGGGTAGATGCACAGAGTTTATTGCCCAGAGTAGGTGAATCGAGGACCAGAGGACATAGGTTTAAGATGGAAAAGATTTAATAGGAATCTGAATGGTAACATTTTCACACAAAGAGTGGTGGGTGTTTGGAACAAGGTGTCAGAGGAGGTAGTTGAGGCTGGGACTATCTCAACGTTTAAGAAACAGTTAGGCAGGCACGTGGATAGGACAGGTTTGGAGGGATAAGGGCCAAAGGTGGGCAGGTGGAACAAATGTAGCAGGGACATGTTGGCCGGTGTGGGCAAGTTGGACCCAAGGGCCTATTTCCACAATGTATCATTCTATGCAGCTTTGGGCCACTCATTGGAGGCCTGGGTTCATTGCTAAGAGTGGTGGTGATTTGTAGGCTCAGATCTTCCAGGGTAGTTGCAGAGAGTGAGGGTGAGTTTTAGCCTTGGGTGGTTCAGGGAAGGTCTTGGGTAATTGCCGAGAGTGAGGGTGAGCTCCTGCTTTGCATGGTTAATTAAAGGCTCTGGGTGAGAGAGTGTGTGCTGTAGTCTCAGATAATTGCAGGAACAAAGTCTCGGCAGGAAGCTGGGAGGTTTCCAGCAGCTGATTTGCATCACATTTGCATGTGAGTGGGTCGGAGTGAAGAACGCTTTGTCTTCCGACATTGCCACTTCCACACAGTGTCGTTCTCCATAATTATGTTTGAAAACGACTTTAAAGGCTTGTTGGTAGCTTCCCCTCTCAATAACTCACTGTTGGAGATGGAGGAAGTTTTCTACAGAGCATCTTAATCGAATAACAGGAATGGGAATGCTGTGAGCTCTGTGTCTTCATTCAGTCATGAATTATTGGCTTCTCTCTCTCAGTCAAATGGAACACTTGTTCAGATCTGAATACCCCAGTTGCCAGCAGTTGGAATAAAATTAATTATTCAGTTTGGACATTGTTGACGTGTGCCTGAACACAGTGCACTTTTCATCCCAGTGGTTAGAGGACAATGTAAGGGTAATATATGGATGGAACAAGGTCCTGACTTCTCAACTCTTTGGCTCTCTTTACTTTCCATTGCCGACTGTTGCACTTTGTCATTGAATGGAAGCTGATTGGAACCTGCATGGCTTTCCAACTTCTCAAGATTCAAGAGAGTTTATTGTCATGTGTCCCAGATAGGACAATGACATCCTTGCTTTGCTTCAGCACACAGAATATATTGATGTGTTCTCGATGTGCTGCCAGCATTAGCTCTGGATAAATGTCATAAATAGTTATCTCTGGCAACTGCAGAAGTCTCTTGTGGTTCCACTGCAGTTGCAACCAAAGATCAGGAAAACCCCACCTTAGGGAACGCTAAGTATTTCAATTTAATGTGTGATCATCCATGCAAAAACGTGCCTTGAATGGGGCGGGACAGTGGTGCAGCAGGTAGAGCTGCTGCCTCACAACGCCAGAGACCTGGATTTGATCCTGTCCTCGGGCTGTGTCTGTGTGGAGTTTCTACCTTCTCCCTGTGGGTTTTCCCTGGGTGCTCCAGTTTCCTCCCACATCCCAAAGACGTGATGAACTTTTTTAGTGCAGCTCAGATGGAATAAGAATTCACAGAATTGCCAGGCCACAATCTCTTGGTGAGTGGTAACCTGGGTGACTCGAACCTGTTATGGTGCTCTTCTGGGACTATAAGGACATCAGGTTTCCGCAGAACTTTGGTCGAATGGAGGTGTTGCCAAATGACAGTGGGAGAGTGGGGAAAGTGTGGACGAATGCCAAGTAATGATGCTAAAACAGAAACCCTTCACCTGTCTCCTGTCTCTTTGTTTACGGGCTACACTGTGGACTCTTTTAGTGAGTTGGTCATGCTTGAAATGGATTGCATTGATGGGGGAATTAATGGATATACTTACAGGTTCTGATGAAGTCAACAAAGAGGAGGCATGTGTGGAATATGCATTCAATGTCATCCTTGTGGATGAATGGGTTCTTTCTGAGCTGCAAGTTCTATCAGCATGTTGTAGACCAGTGTGGAGTAGTGAACTCGTGAAGTGTGCTCCCAATCTGCGATAGGCTTTGAGAAGAGGACAACATGCATTTAATTGAGATTAAACCTATAGAACCCCCGGTAAGGTCTATAATGCAGGTGCCGTGATTGAAAGTTGTGGAAAATAGGAAAACCCAACATATGGTCAAATGACCCAATGATTTTTATTTTTTTGATTTTTACAAATCTAATATAAGGGAAATGATCGCCGCCTCCAATGGTTTATTGTGATGGTGCGCGCTGGCACAATACCAGCACGCCTGGAAACTTAACAAGACTAGATGTTCAAATTCTAAGGATTTAAAATAGTTTTATGCATTTAGTTTATTAAATTAGAAGCTGATTTATCACAAAAATCGAAACTGTATATTGTGGTATATTGATGAAGAACTAATGTTGATAAATATAGCTTAATTTGTGTTTGATATGCGTACTGGCATCTTTGGTCTGCAGAAACATAATTGGCCACATCCATCTACACAGGGCAGTGTTACAGATGGAAACTCCGACGTGAAGGCTGTCTTGTATATGTGTCAGCCATTGTAATGGAATAGACAATACAGCTGACATTTGAAGGTGATAAATAATGAATCAAGGACTAGTCCTCACTCAAGATAATGTAAGCAAAAATGATTATTACACACGAGAGGCATTAACGGCTAACAGATTCTGATCACATCTAATCTGGACTATAGGGAAGTAAGTGAAGGAACTGAAAATCTGAGATCTATACAGTTTTAAAGTGCCTTCAGTTCAGAATTTGTTCCTGAAGGATAGAAAATTGGTCAACACTCTTCAAAGTGAGAAACCAGGAACATAAGATATAAAAGAAAGACACACAGAGTGCTGGAGTAACTCAGCAGGTCAGGCAGCATCCCCGGGGATTGGTGGTGTTTCGGATTGGGACCCTTACATAAATATTAGACTTTGTAAATAGCTCATTCTAAGCTTCCCCCCAGTCTAGTTTCAGTCAAAAATCACTGAGTCAAGCACTTGCGCAACTAATCTTTATTTTGACATAACACAATTACAGTTCCCACTTCTATATCTAACCACCGCGGTTTCGATCCTCGTATCTGCCTGGCCAAGCCCTCTTTAGCCTCGTTCAAGCAGAGACACTCCAGAAGGTCACACAATCCGAAACATTCTCCCAGAAGATTGACACAGGACCTCGTGGGAGAGGTCTTTTATAGGTCCCCGAATCACATGGGGGTGGTCTCTATACAGTCCAATAACCGATATCGATTAACACAGTACATGATAGACATTTCCCCAACCCAATAATACAGTGACTAATACAATGTATTCAAACAGAGCTTTTGACAGGAAGCAAACATCACAACATGTGCCCAGATATTCAAGAAACCCAGACAAGGCTCAATACTTAATCCAATCAACATCTAGCAAAGTAATGCTTTGCAACAATATGTACAATGTGTATGTCTTGTTTGCATTCATCCAATCCATTTCATGCAATTTGCACCTAATTGTCAGGATCTGCAGATGATCCGTTCTCTTCCTGCAGCTCTTATCTAGGCTCTAATCAAACTTGCACCATTCTGCAGCTTGTCCTATTTCTGCAGAAGGCACATTTAAATTGACCAAATGACCTAGCAGCCCAGAAGCCTTTACTCAATTTTAGTGTCCTGGCATCTCCAATGTAGCCAGAATTAACATTCCTTCCTTTTATCGTATATGATAAACCATCATTTACGATAGCCAAATAGTCAGATAATCAGATGACCAGATATACATATGTATGTCTATTACATTCTCCATCTATTAACAACAACAAGATGATGATGTTTCTTCCCAGAAGCTTGTCAAGCTTCCCACGTTTTCGTGGGCGTAGTTTCACAATTTCCGTCTGATGAGTCTTCACCTTCCGAGTTGTTGTGGGCGCGAATTCCCTCCATCTGTGCTGTTGCCCATTCTTCCATCCCTTTCCATAGTCAAACCTATAACCTATAATTCCTGAAAAAGTTGGGACAAAGCAAGTTACCACTCATGTACTAATGCTTTCCCATACATTCACTGTAATTCTGCAATACTATCCCTTTTCCATTTCACTGTAACTATCCTACTATATTCTGCTCTACCACTGTATTCCTATTACTAATCTGTTCCATAATATATTCTTTCACACAATGTTATAATATGTATATCTGATGATGGTTTCTCATATAAATTTCAGCTGGGTTCAGTCCAAATCTCCCTACAGGCGTGACTCTAATTTAAAGCAAACCATGAAGAATGTTTCACTTCAACCAAATTCACTCAGCCTTCAATTTAATATTCTAAATGTCAGGGTCCATCTCACCCTTCTCATTCCACAGCATTGTGGCCGATAACACAATTCCATTCCAATTCCTGTGGAATTCCCAGCTGTTCAAATTTAAACAATTAATTTCCATATATTGTCAATTATATCACAAATCCAATTAAGAATACCAATTCTAGGAACAATTTCTTTCCACCTTGATAATAGAAGTCGCTTTACTATCAAGGGTTAAACAATGTAGATCTACCGGTCAAATACATCGACTCTGATATCTCAACACCCATTTAAGTTTTTCCTTCCAAGTCAATAAACTTCTCCTCCAGTATTTCTTCCTTAGTATGTTGGCTCGGCACCCAGTCCATAGGGGTTCTCTCTTATACTAGTTTCCTAACCACTGAGTAATTACCGAGAGGAACTCATACATTTTCAGTCTACCGCATCATTTTATACTACCACCTTACGTTGCCAGGGTATTTCTTAATTCCTGATACCAGCTAGGGTCTGACCCTTTTTTGATAGCAACTAAATAGTTCCATCCGATCTTCAATTATCCTCCTATGGGTGAGACAAGAGAAGAATTGCAAGTCTTCAGTCAATTCTCTAACAATTTTTAAGACTATATCCCATAAGCCCTTTTCAAATCAATTTATAACTAAATTTAGGCGCAAAGTGAGTATTTTGCCCCGAACCACAGAGGAATGTCTATATTCAAATTCAAATTCCGTTCTTTAAAGTGGAGCTCACCCCAAATAGTCATCATAGGTTGTCTGTGTTGTTTCTTTAGGAAAGATTGGATAGTGTTACTTTCCTTTCCTTCACTGGTGTCAAAAGCTAGATGATGTTAACGTTGGGCACTAGGGTAGGTATCTTCTTCTTCCTTGATGTCATTTTCAAAGGAGTAGGGATACTGAGGAACAGCTTTCTCTTTCTGTTGGCTTTCCCAGATCTGTCTTAAAGGGACAGGGCAGAACAGTTCCCTCCTTGGTGTTGATTCCTGTTTCTGGGGAGCTACTTTACCTGAGCTGTCTTCTGCCCGTTCTCAAGGGGTCTGTATATTCTTTACCTCACTCCCCGGATAGTATGTTGTTGATTATACTGTCCTGCAGGCACAAACTTAGCAACAAGTTAGTACAATAGCTCCTTCCCCCACTCCCGTACCTCCTGCACAATAAGTTTGTTTCTTCTCTCCCTAGTGCTGTTTCAGTTCTCCTTAGTTCCCATTCTCGTTGACACCAGCTATTGGGTTCCTTTTGTTACTTTCTTTATTGCCCCTTGATTTTTCTTCCATTCTGCTATATTCTGTCTTCTCGCTGGGCACTCCTTGCTCCAATGACCTAATTGTGTACAGATGTGACAAGCTCCTTGATTTACAATGTTTTTTCTCTAAGGGGTTTTCTTGGGCAGTCATAAGACTGTTTACAAATTTCTTTTATGTGATCTTCAGTTTTTACTACAATAGTACATCCAATTAATTCATTCTGGTAAATTACTTGAGGGAGTTCTAAAGTAGGGGTCATGTCTCCACGTACACAATTCCTGTACAGATTGGTAAGTCAGGACTGAGAAAATGGGTTGGCTTGAGTGAATGGTGTGCGACTTCTTGATTCCTGACATTCAGGCCATCTCTCTCTCTGTTCTCTCGGGTCCCAGTAGTCTCTTGAATTGAAGGACCTCCCATAAATCCTGGGATCTCGGATATTCCTATATTCTCTAGGATCTCTAATTTCTTCATAATCCTGGAAATCCCTTCATTGACCCTTCTCTCTCACTCGCTCCCTTGTTGGACAGGCTCGACTCCAATGTCCCATCCCCCACAAGTGTAGCATTGATTAGGCAATATGGTTGGCTTTATTCTACCCCTTAGTTCCATTGGAATGGGTTCGAATTTGGGAGGGTAATTGTAATAATAATCTGGAACCCTAATTTCTCCCAATCCGTAATTTGCTGGTACCCTGGGGGTCCATGGTTCAGAGTTAGATTTTGGCACTTCTTTCTTGGCTATACGTTCACTTTCTCTTCCAGTTATAGGATAATTTTCCTGGCTCCTCCCCTCCTTCCAATAGTGCCTCGCAGCTCTGGCGTGGTTCTCAGACCAGTCCCTGTTATCAGTCTTAATTGAGTCCGCTACTTCAGTGGGGAGACAATTCAATAAGATAGCACAATACTGTGGGGAACTTGCTCCATTCTGATAGTCTAAGTCACCTGATTGGTCCATATATAATTTTGAAAAACGGCCTAAAAATTAATCTGCTCCTTCACCCTTTTCTGGTTTTATTTCCAGAATTCGTTTTAAATCGCTTGGTTTCTGAAATGAGTTTACAAGGGCTGATAAAACACCTCTTATCTTGCACTGTTGCCAAGGCTTCATAAGTTGAGTGTCCTAGGGCTACTATTTTCAGCTGGGGTAATTATTACCATATAACAATTGCCCTCTCGGCCCTTCCAGTCCGTGCCGACCACCCTAGTCCCATCTACCTGCACTCAGCATTCCCTTCACGTTAAAATCGATCCTGCCTCCACCAAAGCTCATTTCTCCCCCTCACGTTACCCCTTCATTCTCATGTCATGCCCTCTTGTTTGAATCTTCCCTACCCTCAATGGGAAAAGCTTATCCACGTCAACTCTGTCTATCCCTTTCATCATTTTAAAGACCTCAATCAAGTTTAACCTTCTGCGCTTAAAGTGTTCAACCTTTCTCTGTAACATAGTTGCTGGAACCCTGGCAACATTCTAGTAAATCTGTACTCTCTCTATTTTGTTGACATCCTTCCTATAACTAATGAATTGGTCTTACCAATGCCTTGGCTCTGATTTATAAATAAAGGCTTTCTTTACCACCCTATCTACATGCGTGTGTTCCACAGCATTCCTCAATTCCCTACCATTTACCATGTACGTCCTATTTTGATTTGGCCTGCCAAGATGTAGCACTTCACACTTATCAGCATTAAACTCCATCTGCCATCTTTCAGCCCACTTTTCCAAATGCCCAAATCTCTCTGTAGACTTTGAGAATCTACTTCATTATCCACAATACCCACCTATCTTAGTATCATCTGGATCTGTACATGACAAACAACAGTGGACCCAACACAGATCCCTGAGGCACCCCACTGGTCACTGGCTTCCAACCTGGCCATCCACCATTACTCTCTGAACTGTTGAATCCATCTTGTCCGGATTGAATGAACCAACCTTCCATGGGGAACCTTGTCAAAGGCCTTACTGAAATCCACATAGAATTATCTGTTGTATGGTCTCCCACAAATCCCAGGATTCTGCATTGTGGTTTTTAAATAGTCTATAAAGGCAGCGGGTGACTTCTTCCTATCAGGGATTCTGTTTAGTACTGCCATTATTTCATGGGGCTTCCACGGAGTATGGACGTCTGTGACACGGGGATTATTCATACTTACTGCACTGGCCGAATCTGATGCACCCAGCCCGTCCCTTACTGGGAACTGCCTATGGGATATCTGTTTAATTTGTAAACTATCGGTTACATCAAAATCTATCTCAGTATCTTCAATCACTGTCTCACCCTCAGATGAATCTTCCCGTTCACTAGGGGTTTTCCGATACTGTCCAAATAAATAGTTCCTCTTTCTTCCTACTCGTGTAATCTGTCTAGGTTGTGGCTGTTGCACGATATCTAACATACCTTCCCTTTCTTTAAACACTGGAGCAAACCTCTTCGTTCTCCTCCGCGTGCCACAAGCCACTGGATGAACTATCAATGATGGGGTGGATAGGGTTGAAGAATCTGGTACCCCAGTATCTGCTGTTAGTAGACTCAGATCAGATGTAGAATCTGCAGGATCTCTAACAACTATATTTATTACGGACACAAGTCATACAAGGTGCTTGTGAAGCCTGGGAAATGCAAGAGGAAGATGGTGGGAGCTGTGAACTTCCACTAGCGTTAACATTTGTCCATTCTTCCAAATATTCATCTCCTTCCCCCTCAAAGTCAGCACTAGCCATTGGAACCCTAATCTTTAAATTCACAGGGACTAATTTCCTTCCAGGAAATCTGCCTTTTCCTTGTTCTGTGTAGTTTCCTTTTCCTGTTCTAATGCCCCCCCCCCCCCCCCCAGCGTTTGTTTCCTCATTTCTTATTTAACGCTCCTGATAAATCTCTTAATTTCTCTGCCTTGTGAGGGAACTCATTGTACATTATTCGCAATGGGCTCCTTTCCTCTTCTGTCATATCTCGATCTATGCTGCTCCCCATGCCTCCGAACAGCCAAAACAGAGTTCCTGAGTCCTTCACTTCTTCCTTTTAATCCATAAATTTATCAGGCTCGCTCTTGAACAGTGACCAATGGCCCTGAAGCGTCCGCAGCCTTGTACTTCTTTACTCCTTTGCTCCACCAATCCCACTCTCTTATTCAAATTATTCTTCTATCTCCCACAAGTCCACACACACTTTCAACCTTACAATTTCCACAATCCTCCGTCAATCAAAGATCAGAGTACTCCATGGAACAATCAAACACATTCTCGCAACTTGTTTAATCCTCAATCGAAACACCTGAAAATGAGCTTTAGAGCAAGTAACACAGTACATCTCACACCGCTTATTATTATCAGGCACAACCACACTCCTACATAAACAACAATCATTCATCTAATATCACATTCAGTAATTGTACTGTCCCATAAGCAAATCCCAATATTTCAAACCTACAAACTTTAAATCAAAAACAATACACAATCTCCAGTAAATCCAATGCAATACACCGCAAACTACTACTTCATAATGTTGAAGTCTCCACATCTCCTCCATTTAGTTGGTTTCCCATTATCGAAAATTCCTAGGACTTAACAAGTTTCCAACACACTAGTAAGTCTCTCACAGATAAGTCTGCTCGCAAAACAAAGGCAAAATTCCTAACACCTAGCAAGTAGTCTATCTTCTTTCAAACGGGTACCCAAGAACCAGTCACACAAATCCTACATACACAGAGATCCATACAGGCTTTTTAAAGCGGTAAACACACTTTGAATCCAGGTGGGACGACCTTCTCAAAAGAACAAGCAAACATGATACAGCAAAAAATTACCTGCACTTACACACTTGGATTGAAACAAGAACAAATACAGTTATAACACAAGAGCAAAACCACACCCAAACAAGAAATAGTTATAATTAGAGCCAGGATTTTGCCAAAAATGCCATGTGCCTTTTCATGCCTTTTTTGATGAATTCCTGCACAGATTACAATTTACAATAATAATTTAACACGCAGCGCACAGTTTACAAACACGCGATCTCAATGCCACGTCACGCTGTTATCAATCAGTGAACCTCTCCCTCTGATACCGAAGATTTTCCCCTTCCTATGGTACTCTTTGCTGAGGGGTACTACTTCTTAAATGACTACTTTTCCTCCTAAATGTTATTTTCCTCTGCTAAGACTGGACTTCTATAGGGGGACCTCTATCCCTCCTCTCTACGGAATTAGGGGTATCTTTCGCATCCGGGTACTTTTCAGGTACTAATCAACAATCGATCAGAGGGTCACTATTCACTGTTGATCAGCCACTATTCGGAATCGATCACGAACATGCACAAACTCCGAAGTTCTATCTACATAGAATTTGAATTCTACCGTACGGGCAGAACTTCAATGTGAAATTCTGTATTTGGAAATTTGATTCTACAAATCTAGACTCGTTTTCGGACCAACTAGTAATCTCTCCACATACGCGAGTTCTTGAATTCAAATTGCCCAATGAAGTCTCAAATGGACTAGAGTATTCCCAGCCAATCTGTACTCTAGCCACTGAGCCCAGTGCCTTTACGAGATTTCTCATCCGTCACTCCAGCAAGGGACTCGGATACCTTCACGCAGATTTCTGCACTCACGGTCGAAACACCCTTGATTGCAAACTTGTGCTTGGGGGTCCGTTGGGATCCCGGAAGGGCCCCCAGTGTAAATAGCTCGTTCTAGGCTTCCCCTCAGTCTAGTTTTTAGTCAAAAATCACTGAGTCAAGCACTTGCGCATCTAATCTTTATTTTGACAAAACACAATTACAGATCCCACTACTGTATCTAACCACCACAGGTTCGATCCTCGTATCTGCCTGGCCAAGCCCTCTAGCCTCGTTCAAGCAGAGACGCTCCAGACGGACATGCAGTCCCAAGCGTTCTCCCAGAAGATCGACACAGGACCTCGTGGGGGCGGCCTTTCATATGTCCGCGAACCTTGAGAGGCCGAACCACATGGGGGTGGTTCCTTTACAGTCCAACAACCGATATTGATTAACCCAGTACATGATAGACATTTCCCCAACCCAATAATACAGTGAGTAATACAATGTATTCAAATAGACCTTCTGAAAGGAAGCAAACATCGCAACATGTGCGTTGATATTCAAGAAACCCAGACAAGGCTCAATACTTAATCCAATCAACATCTAGCAAAGTAAAGCTTTCCAACAATATGTACAATGTGTATGTCTGGTTTGCATTCAGCCAATCCATTCCATGCAATTTGCAGCTAATTGTCGGGATCTGCAGATGATCCATTCTCTTCTTGAAGCTCTAATCTAGGCTATAGACAAACTGGCACCATTCTGCAGCTTGTCCTATTTCTGCAGAAGGCACATTTAAATTGACCAAATGGCCTAGCAGCCCAGAAGCCTTTACTCCGTTTTAGTGTCCTGGCATCTCCAATTTGACCAGAATTAACAACTTCAACAGCTTTGTGGTGAGGTTCTGATTGTGGGTATTGGGGAACTCTTCATCCACGCAACCTCCATCAGCACAGTCTCGGCCACACTGCTGGGTACTTGCAGCTTTTGTTTGTGTAGGCGGCGCTGTTAAATGCCTTCTGCTGTTCTCCAACAACAAGTCTGCTTACTGAGCCCTTGCTCGGATGATTTGGCACCGTTCGTAAGCTCCACTATGTGAATGGTGTGGATGTTGGAAGAGGGAACAGTAAACCTCAGAGCACTTGCATTATTGGCAAGAGTACTTATAACTCTGCTTCAGCCAAAGATTAGCGGTGAGGAGGCTTACAGCAAGTAATATATCATGGTCATAAGTGATAGGAGCAGAATTAGGCCGTTCAGTCCATCAAATCTGCCCCACCATTCAATCATGGCTGATCTATTGTTCCCCTCCTAAACCTCCAGGCTTCTCCCCATAACCACTGCCACCCATATTAATCAAGAAATATCACACATCTACAGTAACCCAGAGGGTCAGGCAGCATCTGTGGAGGGAATGGACAAATGACATTCGCCCAGGAAAAGAAACAGATCAGTCTCAATGGAGTCCTGCTGTTCGACCCCTCCCCAGATGCTGCCTGACCTGCTGAGTTCCTCCAGCACTTTATCCTTTGCTCAAAGTACAGCATCTGCAGTTCCTTGTGTCTGCACATCTCCATGTCCTTTCCCAGTGATCAGATTTTGACCATTGATGGGACCATCTTCTCCAGCTGATGGGGAAGACTATCATGAGAATAAAAGCATGGAAATGGCAGAATGTAGACCAAAACAATCTGGTTTAAATTATCTCAATGAGATCTTCAATTGCTGAGGTATGGGATACAACGGACCACATGCTAGTAAATGGGGTTAGTATAGATGTGTGCTTACTGGTTGGCTTGGATACGATGGACCAATGGGCCTGTTTCTGTGTTGTACAACTCTACCCTGAAATGGCTACTAATCTCTGGGCACTTTTAATCAGTAAATTAAGTAAAAGTGGGTTATGAAACAAAAATACTTTGCCCATCGTGACTTTACCAAGGCATAAAGTAAAAGGGTAATTTTTCAGAGGATGATAACTGCATTTGACATTTAAAGGAGATTTGATCATTTCTTTGAAAATATTAATATTTCAATGCATTGAATCTGGGTAGAAACATCAATTAAAAGTTAGAGAGTCACTTAATAAAGTTTTAATAATTCACTTGAACAGTATGTAATGCTACTCCATTTTCCACTCAAAGTACAAAAGCCATTTTTATAACATTAATATTAAATTCTAATATATTTTTAAAAAGAAGAAAATCTATTTATATACCGCCTGGCATATCTTTCATAATGAATAATTTGATGTTTGATGTACGTTCAGCTCCTGATTTCCTGCCTCTGTATCTTCATTAGGTTAAAAATAATTTTGAGCTGGGTGGATATTGAAGGTAATTGGCATGGCGGCCACTTGGTTGAGTTTAGGCTTTGTCATATCATTGCCCAGTCACCGTCTTTGTGCATTGCAACAAGGTCTTCCTTGGCACTCTCTGCCCAAGTCATGTCAGTTGTACACACTGGCCCCATTACTGTTGCCAGAAATATACAATGCATCATACTCCTGGCTCACCCCCTCCATGGCACACTGGTCAACCTGAGGAGCACCTTCAGCAACAGACTGGTTCCACCAAGATGCAGGACTGAATGCCACAGGAGATCCTTCTTCCTAACGGCTATCAAACTGTACAACTCCTCCCACTTCTGTCGGGGCTAGACTGAGACTGACTCCCCCCCCCCCCCCTCCCAAATCTTTGCACATCCCCAATCCGTTTCACTCGTCATTTTAATTTCATATTTCATGTATTTAGTGTTTTTAGGACTGTTGGCAGATCAATTTCCCTCCTGGGATAAATAAAGTTCTATTGTATTGTATCGTGTTGGTTCTGTGTGGAATTCTTCATGGCCGTCCGTGGCGGGGCATTGTTTTACTGAACACCTGGGTAAAATAGGTAGTAACAAACCCGATGGGTTCTTCAGAAATCAATCGGTCACAGCAGATTCACACTGAGAACATTTTGTTTTGGTTTGACAATGGAAGCCCGTGGCATTCCATTCAGACTGGTCATATTCTTTTCCCAGGTAAAGAAGGTTCCCATTGCAAAACACACCAATCCATGTTCTCCCAGGATGCTGCTTGATCTGACATTGTGTTTTTTTTTCATAATCCAGCATCTGCAGTTCCTTATGTTTATTATTTTCCTATTACATTGTATATGTTGGTTCTTCCCATGAAGATGCAGGCTTCTGGGGAAGGCAATGGTTTTTGGTACATTTAAGGAGTGTGATACTTGTCACCAAGGCTCCCTGATTTTTACACAAAGGGTGGTGGGTGTATGGAATGAGCTGCTGGAGGAGGCTGTTGAGGTAGGTACTATCACACTGTTTAAGAAACATTTGAACAGGGACATGGATAGGATATATTTAGAGGGATGTGGGCCAAATACAGGCAGGTGGGACTAACGTAGATGGGGCATCTTGGTCAACATGAGCTCGAGTCATACAGTGTGGAAACAGGCCCTTCAGTCTAACATGTCCACACCGGCCAACGTGTCTCAGCTACACTAGTCCCACCTACCAGTATTTGGTCCAGATCCCTCCAAACCTGTCCTATCCATGTACCTGTCCAACTGTTTCTTAAATGTTAAGATAGTCCCAGCCTCAACTACCTCCTCTGGCAGCTTGTTTCATACACCCACCACCCTTTGTGTGAAAAAGTAACCCCTCAGAATCCTATTAAATCAATTTCCCTTCACCTTAAACCTATATCCTCTGGTTCTCGATTGGCTAGTTGTACCAAAGGGCCTGTTTCCACACTGTATGACTCTGTGACTCTATGATTCAAAACCACAGTATCTGAAGCAAAGACTAGCGGCTTGTAGAGGAAGGATGCTGGTAATGAGCAGCAGAAAAAATAAAGGAAACGTTATTATTCTCCAATAGAGGACTCCTTGAATCTTCATTCATCTGAGGTCTATCCTGGCAGGTCCTCCTGCCATGTTGAGTTTGTCTGCACCCAAACGCAGTTACACCTCGTACAACTGCAGTCACCGGTTAAGGATTTCTACCCACTGCGCTTCCAATGCTCAGATGAATAGTCAACATGGGGGACAGCTTCATAACTGAGCGACTGCCAGGGAGCAGATTGCTACCAGCATGTGGAGGAATAGGAGCTGCGTCTGGTCCTGATGAGGTGCATGCTGTTTTCCATCCACCTTTTACGATAACAATCAAGGGTTGGTCAACTATGTGAATAGGCTTAGATGGTCCGCCATTCAACTGTGAGCTAGTATTGATTTACAGCAACAAAACTGTCCTAATTATATTTCCTCTGGAGCTGTGAGCGCAGGAGGAATGGAGAGAGAATCACACACACAGACTAAATGTCACGGAAAATGTATTGAACTTGGTTTTAGTTTGTTCCTTCATATGTCCGTGAAAACTACAGGATTAGAAAAGATTTTATCGTGCCTTGAGCCTGTGTTTTTAATTTTCCAATTCATTTTCTTTGCTCCATGGTTGCCTTTTATTCTGGTTATGAATTAATAACGTGAGCTGCAGGATTATAAAAGACTGTCTTGTTGAACTCTGTGACAATGATTTTGTGTTTGCAGCCTGGCTGAACTCAGTATTTAATGGCACTGTCAAAAAATGTGGAGACGAGCTCTGTAGTGGCATGGCTTGTGAGGGACCTCTCCTTAACTCTAGTTTAAGACCTGAAGCACTCCAGATTGCAAGAGCCCCTCACAGGGTTTGTTTAAATATCATTTTCACTTGCCCTGCTTTGACCACCCTTCTTTCATCCTCCGCACCTCCATAGTATATCTGCACCAAGAGCTAAAAATCAGGAAACATTGTCGGCTCATCAGCTCCGTTATGATAAACATGAATGATGAGCAAATATGCTTTCTTCCACTGATCTTGTTTAAATCAAATTCAGTTGCTTTTCAAGATAGATTAAGTTGTTATGTGTAGGATGAAACTGCAGCTGCTGGTTTGCACTGAAGATAGACACAAAATGCTGGAGCAACTCAGCAGGACTGGCAGCATCTCTGGAGAGAAGGAATGGGTAATATTTCGGGTCGAGACCCTTCTTCAGACATCTGAAGAAGGGATTCGACCTGAAACGTCACTCATTCCTTCTTTCTAGAGTTGTTGCCTGTCCCGCTGAGTTGCTCCAGCATTTTGTGTCTATCTTAGATTACATTGTTGGTTCATTCATACTTGAATAATGTTATGATGTTTATTCAAATCCGTTCAGCATCCTTTCTCCACAGTGTTGTGTGAGCATCTTCATCAGTTGCACAAGTAGGTAGCTCTCCACCTTCTGCCCATAGTCAATGAGGACAAACAACAAATGCAGGTCTTGATAGCCCAGGTCTACAGGAATGGATGAATCAATGGCCTCTCACACTGCAGAATAATTTCCCTTTCCAGAATAATGGTGATATTACTGTTACTTGCATGCCTGCCAAACATAAAGATCGCATAATGAATTGAGGAACCAAATGGTTCCTAATTTGTGTGAATTTCTTAACATAAATTATCATAAATTAACCACTGATCTCATATAACAATTGGTCACTTGTCTGATGGTTCCGATTTGGGAAGTACAGTATGGTATTCAAACACTTTCAGCATTGAGGGGAACACAGAATCTGTTCATTTCTTGATAAATGAAGCTGCAGCTCTTGTATCTGAAGCTCCTAAATAGCACAATGTGTGGAAATACTGCAGCTGCTCCAGTTTCCACAAACTGGAGCAAGGGAATTAAAAATATTTTTTGTTTCAAATTATGCTGAAAATTCAAGTTGACATTATAAAGATCACAGGTAGTCTGACTCACTCTAAGCTGGCAGGAATTCCTTCATAATCAACAAATGCAAAGTACAAACACTTGCAATGTTGTAATTTGCACTGCAGACAAGTCGAATGCAGTTAAGATTAGAGCTCTTCCAATCATAGCTCTTTCCATTAAGGTCAAACTATCTTCACATTTGCTGAAGGCAGTTAAGTTGTTGTGTCCCGTGACTAGTGGTGTGCCCGTGTCTGGTGCTGGGCCCACTGCTGTTTGTGGTTTATAGTGATGATTTCGGCTAAACACGGGCAAGGGGGGCTGGTGTCGATGGGGCATCTTGGTTGGAGTTGGCCAAAGGGCCTGTTTCCGTGCTGTATGACTACGTTTGTAGATCTGCAGTTCTGTATTGTCTATTTTCATTTAATACATTACTCTGCACTGGATGAGCACGGCCCAGATTTCAGATGATTTCAGAGCTAATTTGTGGTAGGAACCAGGCTTCAGGACGAGGTGCCTTTACTGAGCAGTTCTGCTGCTGTCCGGTGCACTGTACATTGGAACAACCTGACTGAAATCTTTCAAACTTTATTTTTTAATTTGCACAAGTCCCATTCATCTTACAAGATAGACATAAATCTCTGTAGAAAAGTCTTCAATCGGAAGTAGGGTTCTGATCCAAAACATCACCTATTAATTTTCTCCAGCGGTGCAATTCAATTCAATTCAATTCAATTCAATCTTTAATTGTCATTGTGCAGTGTACAATACAGAGACAACGAAATGCAGTTGGTATCTCCGAAGGGCGAACTTACGAATAAACAAGTAATACATATACATATGCAGTGGTATCCGTGCAATTTGCTGGTGATTGGATAGTCCGGGGGGGGGGGGGGGGGGGGGGGGGTGGAGACAGGCAGTCATTGAGGTGCAGCGTTGAGAAGTGTGACAGCCGCAGGGAAGAAGCTGTTCTTGAGCCTGCTGGTCCGGCAGCGGAGGGACCTGTAGCGTCTCCCGGATGGGAGGAGGGTAAACAGTCTATGGTTGGGGTGTGAGCTGCCCCTGGCGATGCTGTGCGCCCTGCGCAGGCATCGTTTACTATGGACAGACTCAATGGAGGGGAGTGAGGAGCCTGCGATGCGTTGGGCGATCTTCACCACCCTCTGCAGAGCTTTCCGGTCGGCGACAGAGCAGTTACCATACCATACTGTGATGCAGTTGGTAAAGATGCTCTCGATGGTGCAGCAGTAGAAGTTCACCAGGTGGACCTTCTTAAGTCTCCTCAGGAAGAAGAGACGCTGGTGAGCCTTCTTGATCAGCGAGGATGTGTTGTGGGTCCAGGAGAGGTCAATGTTGTGGGTCCAGGAGAGGTCACCTGAGATGTTGACCCCCAGGAACCTGAAGCTGGAGACACGTTCCACCTCCGTCCCGTTGATATGGATGGGGTTGTGCGTGCAGCCTCTCGATCTCCTGAAGTCAACAATGAGCTCCTTGGTCTTCTTGGAGTTGAGAGCCAGGTTATTGGCGGCACACCATGCTGTTAGGAGCTGAACCCCCTCCCTGTAGGCCGACTCATCGTTGTCGCTGATGAGGCCAATCACCGTCATGTCATCTGCATACTTGATGATGGTGTTGGTACCATGTACAGGTATGCAGTCATAGGTGAAGAGGGAGTAGAGGAGGGGGCTCAGCACGCAGCCCTGGGGTACGCCAGTGTTCAGGGTGAGCGTAGAAGAGGAGTGGTTATCCAACCTAACAGACTGTGGTCTGTTGGTTAGAAAGTCCAGTAACCAATTGCAGAGGGAGGGGTTGATGCCCAGGTCATCGAGTTTGGCGATCAACTTTGAGGGGATAATGGTGTTGAATGCTGAGCTGTAGTCGATGAACAGCATTCTCACATAAGTGTTTCTGTTGTCGCGGTGGGAGAGGGCGGAGTGGAGTGCCGTTGAGATGGCATCCTCCGTGCTCCTGTTCTTGCGGTATGCAAACTGGTAGGGGTCCAGTGTGGGAGGTGGGCAGCATTTGAGGTGTGCCATGACCAGCCTCTCAAAGCACTTGGCGATGATAGGGGTGAGTGCAACTGGGCGGAAGTCGTTGAGGCTCGCCGCAGTGGAGTGTTTTGGCACCGGCACGATGGAGGTGGTTTTAAGGCACGTGGGGACAACTGCCTGGGCAAGTGACAGGTTGAAGATGTCAGTCCAGACGTCTGTCAGCTGTGCAGCACAGGTCCTGAGGATGCGCCCGGAGATGCCGTCAGGGCCGGCAGCCTCACGTACATTGCAGTGCAGCCTGTCCCACTGAGTTACTCCAGCATTTTGTGTCTATCTTCGGTATAAAACAGCATCTGCATTACTTTCCTACACATTTTGTCTATTTATCTGACAACCTGGGTGCTTTAGTTGTCTGTGTTCCAATCTGCTTATGGAGGCACATCCTAGTTCCCTAATGTAAACAGAGCACAAACAATTGCGCAGAATCCAGTCTATCTCCGCTCTTTATTCCTCACCTGATCCTCTGTGTCTGCAGAAGGTGGCACAGTGACCCCACACTGGCACAGTGACCCCACGCTGGCACAGTGACCCCACACTGGCACAGTGACCCCACACTGGCACAGTGACCCCACACTGGCACAGTGACCCCACACTGGCACAGTGACCCCACGCTGGCACAGTGACCCCACACTGGCACAGTGACCCCACACTGGAACAGAGACCCCACACTGGCACAGTGACCCCACACTGGAACAGAGACCCCACACTGGCACAGTGACCCCACACTGGCACAGTGACCCCACACTGGCACAGTGACCCCACACTGGCACAGTGACCCCACGCTGGCACAGAGCCCACACTGACACAGTGACCCCCACTGGCACAGTGACCCCACACTGGCACAGTGACCCCACACTGGAACAGAGACCCCACACTGGCACAGTGACCCCACACTGGCACAGTGAGACCACACTGGCACAGTGACCCCACGCTGGCACAGTGACCCCACGCTGGCACAGTGACCCCACACTGGCACAGTGACCCCACACTGGCACAGTGACCCCACACTGGCACAGTGACCCACGCTGGCACAGTGACCCCACACTGGCACAGTGACCCCACACTGGCACAGTGACCCCACACTGGCACAGTGACCCCACGCTGGCACAGTGACCCCACACTGGCACAGTGAGACCGCACTGGCACAGTGAGACCGCACTGGCACAGTGACCCCACACTGGCACAGTGACCCCACACTGGCACAGTGACCCCACACTGGCACAGTGACCCCACACTGGCACAGTGACCCCACACTGGCACAGTGACCCCACACTGGCACAGTGACCCCACACTGGCACAGTGACCCCACACTGGCACAGTGACCCCACACTGGCACAGTGACCCCACACTGGCACAGTGACCCCACACTGGCACAATGACCCCACACTGGCACAGTGACCCCACACTGGCACAGTGACCCAACACTGGCACAATAACCCTTATATATCACTGTGCCTACGCAGACAGGCAGCCAGAGTCTCAACCCAAGAAAGGGCACATGGGAACATTAGAATTATTTTTAGAATCCTTTTTTTTGAAAAGAAATTAAATTACTGTAGCATAATCTAACCTGTTTAGTGTCACCCTTGAGTATACTCGGGTCATAGCCAATAGTAAAAAAAAAACCTTGGCAGTGAACAGGTTAATGAAAACCTGAGTTAATGTCTTCTACCTCTGTGCAAATATTTCAGGTGGACATTTCTGGGCACTGGTTGACATGTAAATAGTTTGTGGAGAAAACACGATGCGTTGGTGTTCTCCACGAGATGGAGATATTATCTCAGTCCATCACTGCATTGAATTGGAAACCGCACCGTTTCTTTGTTACCGTACAACAAAGAGAGCAAATTAGCCAGTGTTTCAGCCCAGATAGTGTGGTGCGTATGATTGAAAATGTACTGTGAGTCACAAAGTACTTGGCATCAACATGCAGTAACAATCATTTGCTGTTTGCAATTCCAAGGGGCTCTTCCCGATGTGTGCCACCACTCTCATCTGCTACGTTTGTACACCATGGAGTGATACAGCATGAGTCTTGTCCCACAAATCTGTCCTATCCATGTGCCTGTCTAAATGTTTCTTAAATGTTGCGATAGTACCTGCCTCAACTACCTCCTCGTTCCACATACCCACAATTCGTTGTGTAATAAAAAAGACCTCACTGTAAACACTGGTTCTCGATTCCCCTACTCTGGACAGTCTTGTGCATCACACTGTGCCATCACAATGGTTCTGAACTTAAAGAAAGGTAACTTTGAGGGTATTGAATTGGCCAAGATTGACTGGCAATTAATTCTAAAAGGGTTGACGGTGGATATACAATGGAAGACATTTAAAGACTGCATGGATGAACTACAAAAATTGTTCATCCCAGTTTGGCAAAAGAATAAATCGGGGAAGGTAGTGCATCGTGGATAACAAGGAAATCAGAGATAGTATCAAAGCAAAGGATGATGCGTACAAAGTTACCAGAGGACTGGGAGAAATTCAGAGCCAGCAGAGGAGGACAAGGGCATGAAAGAAAACTGGCAGGGAACATAAAAACTGACTGCAAAAGTTTTTATAGATATGTGAAGAGAAAGAGGTTAGTTAAAACAAATGTAGGTCCCTTGCAGTCAGAAACAGGTGAGTTGATCATGGGGAACAAGGATATGGCAGACTAATTGAATAACTACTTTGGTTCCGTCTTCACTAAGGAAGACATAAATAATTGCCGGAAATAGCAGGGGACCAAAGGAGGATTGAGTGAAATCCAGGTCAGTCGTAAATTGAATAGATTAAAGGCCGCAGGGCCAGATAGGCTGCATCCCAGAGTACTTAAGGAAGTAGCTCAGGAAATAGTGGATGCATTAGTGATAATCTTTCAAAACTCTTTAGATTCAGTAGTTCCTGAGGATTGGCGGGTAGCAAATGGAAACCCCTCTTTTTAAGAAGGGAGGGAGAGAGAAAACGGGGAATTACAGACCAGTTAGTCTAACATCGGTAGTGGGGAAACTGCTAGAGTCAGTTATTAAAGATGGGATAGCAGCACATTTGGAAAGTGGTGAAATCATTGGACAAAGTCAGCATGGATTTACGAAAGGTAAATCATGTCTGACGAATCTTGTGGAATTTTTCGAGGATGTAACTAGTAGCGTGGATAAGGGAGAACCAGTGGATGTGGTATATCTGGACTTCCAGAAGGCTTTCGACAAGGTCCCACTTAGTATACAAACTTAAAGCATACGGTATTAGGGGTTCAGTATTGATGTGGATAGAGAACTGGCTGGCAAACAGGAAGCAAAGAGTAGGAGGGTCCTTTTCACAATGGCAGGCAGTAACTAGTGGGGTACCGCAGGGCTCAGTGCTGGGACCCAGCTATTTACAATATATATTAATGATCTGGATGAGGGAATTGAAGGCAATATCTCCAAGTTTGCGGATGACACTAAGCTGGGGGGCAGTGTTAGCTGTGAGGAGGATGCTAGGAGACTGCATGGGCAAATGTTTGGCAGATGCAGTAAATGTGAGGTTATCCACTTTGGTCTATTATTTAAATGGTGGCCGATTAATGCAGCGAGACCTGGGTGTCATGGTACACCAGTCATTGAAAGTAGGCATGCAGGTGCAGCAGGCAGTGAAAAAAGCTATGTTAGCTTTCATAGCAAAAGGATTTGAGTACAGGAGCAGGGAGGTTCTACTTCAGTTGTACAGGGTCTTGGTGAGACCACACTGGAGTATTGCGTACAGTTTTGGTCTCCAAATCTACATTATTGCCATAGAGGGAGTGCAGAGAAGGTTCACCAGACTGATTCCTGGGATGTCAGGACTGTCTTATGAAGAAAGACTGGATAGACTCGGTTTATACTCTCTGGAATTTAGGAGATTGAGAGGGGATCCTTACAAAATTTAAGGGGTTGGACAGGCTAGATGCAGGAAGATTGTTCCTGATGTTGGGGAAGTCCAGGACAAGGGGTCACAGCTTAAGGATAAGGGGGAAATCCTTTAAGACCAAGATGAGAAAGACTTTTTTCACACAGAGAGTGGTGAGTCTCTGGAACTCTCTGCCACAGAGGGTAGTTGAGGCCAGTTCATGGCTATATTTAAGAGTGAGTTGGATGTGGCCCTTGTGGCTAAGGGGATCCAGGTACGGGATACTGAGTTGGATGATCAGCCATGATCATATTGAATGGCGGTGCAGGCTCGAAGGGCTGAATGGCCTACTCCTGCACCTAATTTCTATGTTTCTATGTTTCTATCTCCCTTGTAACTGCTGTTCTGGAGCACATTGGGACAATTAGTAGTTTACGGCAGAAAGATATGCTTGCACCACTCCAAGGTGAGTTTGCCACTCACAGATGCCAGAGGATGCAGATACTGGAATCTTAAGCAAATAACAAACTGCTGGACCTTTCTCCCAAATGTCATCCGTCCATTCCCTCCACAGATACCATTTAACCTGCTGAGTTCCTCCAGCACTTGTGTTTTGCAAAAGATTCCGGCATCTGCAGTTCCTTGTGTTCTCCTGTGAACATCATACTGTGCCTCCACCTCTCCTCTCCATGTCACTACCTGCAGCGGCTCCATTGTGTTGTGTTGCGTGTTGTGTGATGATCTCCTAGATCCTCAGCAACAGTTGAGTGATTGGAACATGTCTCACAATATTGTCTAGGAAGGAACTGCAGATGCTGGTTAACACCGAAGATATACATAAAATGCAGGAGTAACTCAGCGAGACAGGCAGCATCTCTGGATAGAAGGAGTGGGTGACGATTAAGAGAAGGGTCTCAACCTGAGAAGTCGCCCATTGAGGTACGCCAGCATTTTGTGTCTATTGTCACAATATTATCCATCTGACGTATCCATGGCATCTTGCCGATTCTGATTAGCTTGCAGCTTATCTTGACATCCAGTGCACTGACAACATCTGTTCCACTCCAGTGTGGGAAGGCATCTGCTATCCTCACAGCCTCATGGACCGATGATGATCTTGGGCGTAGGCAGACTCTGCGCTCTCTTGCTCTCTCAGTACACGTGGGTGATGCCAGCTGCAATGTTTCTCAGACCCCATCCTGACACAAGAGACTGCAGATGCTGGCATCTGGAGCACTGCTCCTTGCTACTCGGTGAGTCGAGCAGCATCTGTGGGGGGAAGGAATTGTCTCCACCGGCTGCCCCTCCATGCTGCCCAGTAATTGGGCGGTTCACCCACCTTCATTTGTTCCTTCATGCCCTCTCTTACCAGAGCCCCACAGCTCTCTGTTGGAGCAGCTCCACCATTGGAAGTGCTTTTCCATTATCATCTACCGCAGGGGTCGGCAACCTTGTTCTGCATAGGGGCCAGGACACATGTCAGTGAACGGATGGCGGGCCACATCTATCACGTGTACACATGGATCCCGCCCCCATCCTACTCCGGATGGCAGGCATCAAATCATGGATTTCGAGGAGACCACCTGGAGCACTGGCCCCGAGTTATGGCCACTCACCAACATGGCGCACCTACGGACCTTTGCCGTGGCTCTGTCCTGAAGGCGGTGGCTCAAATACGCACACTCACTCACCCCCGGCCTATTGACAACCCCGATCCCGATCCCGACAGTGAAGCCCAGACACCGAAGGTGCGCGGCCATGCCGGCGGCTTTGCGCAGGATGCGGCACAGCCAGAGCTCGGCGCTCGGCGCTTGGCGCTCGGCGCTTGGCGCTCGGCGCTTGGTGCTGCTCGGCGGCTCCGCCATTGTGGCCGCCAGCGCAGGCCTCCTTGCGCCCTTGCGACACCGCGCCTGAGAACCGTGGCCTTAGGCCCGTGAGGTACGGGAGATGACGGAAGTCTGCGGGCTGGATAATTACGGGAAAAAAAGTACGCCTGATGCTGGATGATTTCGGGTTACAGGCCCCATTCGGCCTGGGGGCCGTAGGTTGACGACCCCTGATCTACTGAGTCGGGTTTGAACCTATTCAGAGAGGCACAACTAGTTAAAAAACAGCACAAACACATATAAAAACATTTGGACGGGTACATGGATAAGAAAGGTTTAGAAGGATATGTGTCAAACGCACGCCGGTGGCTCTAGCATAGATTGGTCATCTTGGTCAACATGGGTAAGTTGGGCTGAAGGGCCTGTTTCTGTGCTGTGTGGCTCTGTGACTTCATATGTAAAAAAAAATTAGACTGAGCAAATGCCACAAATAAAATAATATAAACAAAAAGCCAGCAGCTATGAATCACATAATGCTGCAGGTGCTCTCGATCACCCATCCGATAGAACATAATGCTGCAGGTGCTATCGATCACCCATCCGATAGAACATATCAAACAGTTTCCAAACTCATACTGGTGATAAATACTGCGGCTCTCACTGGCCACTCCAATTTCCTGAAGTTATCCCTGAGGTCAATAGACACTTCCATTTGGCTCGTGCCAATTGCTTTTGATGGTGGGGCAGACTGACCCTGATGGACCTGGCTGAGCCCATCTCTCTCCTCTGTCTCTTGCGTTCCTGTTGCATTTGTCATACCCGGCCATGATGCAGCCAGTCAGGATACATTCTACATTGTACCTGTAGAAGTTTGTTAAAGAATCTCATTAAACTTCGAAGGTGGCCAAAAATGCTGGAGAAACTCAGCGGGTGAGGCAGCATCTGTGGAGCGAAAGAGCAGGTGACGTCTCGGGTCGCGACCCTTTTTCATTAAACGTCTAAGACAGTAGAGGCACTGGTGTGCCTTATTGATAACATCTGTGTGGCACTCCAGACAAGTCATCCGAGATGTTAACATCCAGCAATTAAGTTTAGTTTAGAGATACAGCACAACAACCAGCGTCAACCTACATCCATCTGCGACAAGCTACGACAAGCAATGACCCTGTTGGCGACAACTGAAGACAATTCAGTCGCCGACACCTGTTGCCGTTTGACGTAGGTTGACGTTGGTAGTCGCCAATGGAATTCACCGAAGTCCGCACCCGGTGCCAACCAACTTCACCTGGTAACAACCTGCGTCATCCTGACGACAGCGTATGGCAGGAGAAGACAAGCTACGTCAAGCCCACAGTTGCCAAAATGTTTTGAACATTTCAAAATCCAGCGGCGACCAGAAAAACGTTACGAATCTTGAGGCGACTTGAGGAGACTACTCACGATCATACAGTCCTCACCCCACGACCATGTGGCAACAGCCTAGTCGCCTGTAGTCGCCGAAACATTTGCCTAAGTGGGACATGGGCTTAACTCTACACCGTCGACCCACCAATGAAAACCAACAACTCGTGGATCGTAAACTACCATTAGATAGACACAAAAAGCTGGAGTAAATTACTCAGCTTGGAGTAAGGCATCATCTCTGGAGAGAAGAAATGGGTGACGTTTCGGGTCGAGAGCTTTCTTCAAACTCTGATTCAGAAGGAATGGCCGACGTTTCAGGTCAAGACCCGTCTTCAGACTCGAAATATCACCTACTCCCTCGTTCCAGAGATGCTGCCTGTCCTGCTGAGTTACTCCAGCATTTTATGTCTATCTTCGGTTTAAACCAGCATCTGCAGTCCCTGCCTACAGAAACTACTGATAGCTTGCCTTCATCACTGTGGTACGTTTTGTGGATCCATATCAAATAAGAAAGAACTTTGATGTTCAATTTAATCTAAATCAATAGAAATCACATAAACAGAATGCAACAGACATTTCATCTTGTCTATCTGGAAAACCATTGTACACTGCTACTGTGCAACTGCAATGTACGAGGAAATAGTCTTTCAGGCATGGGCATGGAGGCCATACATGTTGGCTTTGTCTCAGTGTCTGGATGAAACTGTGTTTACCGATGCAATGAGAATGGTTTCTACTGCAGCTGATAAACACGAACGACCTAACTTGCCTTTTGCACATTTGTTTTTGAATGTCACTGCAGGAGCAGGTCGACAGCCAGAAGTCAGGCAGTATTGATTCTGGACCATGTCCAATGTTTTCACCTACTGTTTAGTGACGTGATGTTTCAAATAAATAACTTTCTATTGTGAACCAAAAGGATACAGAATATAATGCCGTTGTTTTGAGAATACTCCTGTTTACAATTTTCAACCATTATTAACTAGCACATCTCTTTCAACAGTGGCCATGCATGCTTCTTGATGGAACATTATATCACAGAATATATTCTTTAGCTAAACTTCAGTTGCCCAGTCTGGTGTTCCTTACGGTTTAGGTTTGCATTTATTATTGTCTCGTGTCGAGGTGTAGCAGAAAGCTATTGATTACGTGCAATGCAATCAAATTAAATCAATTGTACAGTGATGATGGAGTTAGATATAGCTCTTAGGGCTAACGGAATCAAGGATGGGGAGAAAGCAGGAATGGGGTACTGATTTTTGGATGATCAGCCATGATCATATTGACTGGGTGCTGGCTCGAAGGGAAGAATAGCCTACTCCTGCAGCTATTTTCTATGTTTCTATGTAAATCAGATAATACCATACATGTATACAACCAACCTAACACCAGTGCGCAAGTTAGAGCTAAGAGAAAAACACCGGAATGCAGAATATGGTTTCTCAGTGTAAATTGTTCGTTCTAAGCTTCCTCCCAATCTAGTTTCAGTCACAAATCACTTAGTCAAGCACTTGTGCATCTAAACTTTATTTTGACAAAACACAATTACAGTTGCCACTACTGTACCTAACCACCGCGTGTTCGATCCTCGTATCTGCCTGATCAAGCCCTCTAGGCCTCGCTCAAACAGAGACACTCCAGAAGGTCACGTGGTCCTAAGCGCTCTCCCAGCAGATCGACACAGGACCTCGTGTAGCAGACTTTTATAGGACCCCGGACCTTGAGGGGCCGAACCACATGGGGTTTACAATATCAATTAACCCCATAAATGACAGATATTTCCATAACCCAATAATACAGTGGCTAATACATTGTATTCAAACAGTGTTTCTCAGAGGAAACAAACATCACAACATGTGTCTTGATATGCAAGAAAACCAGACAAGGCTCAATACTTAATCCAATCAACATCCAACAAAGTAAAGCTTTGCAACATTATTTACAATGTGTATGTCTGGTTTGCATTCATCCAATCCATTCTATGCATTTTGCACCTAATTGTCAGGGTCTGCAGATGTTCCCATTCTCTTCCTGCAGCTCTGATCTAGGCTCTAGACAAACTGGCACCACTCTGCAGCTTGTCCCATTTCTACAGAAAGCACTTTTAAATTGACCAAATGACCTAGTAGCCCCGAAGCCTTAACTCAATTTTAGGGTACTAGCCTCTCCAATTTGGCCAGGATTAACATCAGCATTCAGACTTCTGTCTAATTTGTGTAACTTCTTCAAAATAAGTTTGCAGTAATTAAGTAAGTAAGTAAGTTTATTTGCCAAGTATTCACATACAAGGAATTTGCCTTGGTGCTCCGCTCACAAGTAATAACATGACATACAGTGACAGTTATGAATGACTCAGAAAACACTAAACATTAATTTGTTTAGCTACCCAGCCCAATTGCTGAGAGTAATTGCCGTTCAGGTAGTTGGGAATAAGATGCGTGGTCCTGGTGTCTGCAGACCCTGTCCCTGTGGACTCTGTCAGACAGGGACTCTGAAAATAACTTTGTCTCCACAAATACTGCCCAAAACCGCTGGCTAACTCCAGCATTCGCTTTTATTTCAGAAGTGTCCTGCATCTCCATTTCTGGTGTGTATTTAGTGTACATGCCTTGCAAAAACATCCAGTAATTCATGTTCATAAGTGATAGGTGCAGAATTAGTCCATTCAGCCCATCAAGTTTACTCTGCCGTTCAATCATAGCTGATCTATCTTTCTTCTCTCAACCCCATTCCCTTGACTTCTCCCCAAAACCCATGGCACCCACGGATACTAATCAAGAATCTGCTAATCTCCACCTTAAAAATATCCATTGACTTTGCCTCCACAGCCTTCTGTCACAGCCAAACGTTTGAAATGGCATTGAGATGGTTGGTAGCTCAAACAAAGCACTAACACGTGAGCTGCACGGTGCGCAAGGACCTCATCTCCTGACCTCGCCTATGGTCTGATGCTGTGCCCTTACAGGCCAACTCCCCACTGACAACCAACAACACACTCTGACTGGTATGGCAGAGGTAGGGGACACAGGAGGGATGTCTCCCCTATCTCCCACAACCACTTAACATGATGTACAACCCTGTGGTACCCTGTTGCACCTGACCCTGTCCTCCCAAACCCTGTCCTACCTGGCCCTGTCCTACCCAGCCCAGTTGTATCCGACCCTGTTGTACCTGTTCTACCTGACCCCATTCTACCTGACCCCATTCTACCTGACCCCATTCTACCTGACCCCATTCTACCTGACCCCATTCCATCTGACCATGTTTTTTTTTCCAAAATAATTTTAATCAACTATTTACAAAAATACACACAAAAATACAAACAAACCCGCCATCATAATACAAAATTAACAACTATTCTTAAATATCAAGTAACTATTTCCCCATCCTTATTGAGGATACATTCCACCCCCCGTGGTGCTCAGGGGTCCCGGAAATTCCCCAGGGTGCCTTGACCCTGTGGACTGGAGCGTAAAGCTCTGGCAATCTCTTGTGTCCTCTGTAGGCAGGGCTTGGATAAAGCTGCCATTCTCTGCTTGGGCCCATGGTTGGTCAGTGGCTTCTCACCATCTGTAGTCAGTTTAAACTGGCTTCAGGGCCAGGGACAATTGCAACAAAAATGAGGCCAAATTCTTTGGCAACTGCCCCGAATAATCATTTTTCCCCTCAGTGAGTTAATGCGGTTTATTTAAGAGTCAGTAATCATTGCGGAGGAGCCGAGAGACTTTGGTGTACTAGTTCATAGGACATCCAAACAAAGTGCATCATGTTCAAGCACAAAGTGCTGGAGTAACTCAGCGGGTCACGCAGCATCACTGGAGAACATGGATAGGTGACATCCTGGGTTAGGGCCCTCGTTCATATGTCACCTACCCATGTTTCCAGAGATGCAGCCTGACCCGCTGAGTTACTCCAATACTTGCTATCCTTTTTTGTGAGCCAGCATCTTCGGTTCCTCGTGCCTCAAGTTCCGAAGAACACGTGGAAATGAACGTGGTTTTCTGAGCTTAGAATTGAAAGCCCTGAGGCAAAGATGAGGAACGTCAAAATGTCCATGGGACCTTGGTCAGAGGACTGCGTGATTAATTGGGTCCCACACTGAACAACAGCTAATCAAGGCTGCCGCTTGGATGATAGAAGACGGATGATGGATTGTTTGCTTCTGAACCTCCACTGGTGCAGATGGTCACGTGACGTGGAATTTATTCCTAGTGAGAGCAAGTTGAAGGATATGGAGAAGGGGTAAACAAACTATCCCAGCACCATCTGCCCATGGGATGGATGAAGGCAGCCAGACTGTTCCCTTCTCTGACTACTACAGTGTAGTTAGAAACATAGAAAATAGGTGCAGGAGGAGGCCATTCGGCCCTTCGAGCCAGCACCATGTTCTTGGTACATTTTGAATTTCCATCTCCATTTTGACCTCCCTTTCTTATCTCCATGAAATAAAGTTGTGTCCACCATCCGCTGCTCCAATAACCTGTTGATAATCGACACATCTTTAACAGTTTGATCAATCAAACGAAGCAGAAACATTCCGCAGAAACCTGATTCTAAATGATGCACCATCGATTGCAAGCATTAAAGGCACATGCACACTTCATTTTATATCTTATTTAATTTCCATGACGTTGAGTTGAAAAAAAGACATTTGTGTTACGTCCGTTTACACCTTTAGCATTGTTTTGTTCCTAATTGCCATAATTTGATCTTGTGGGGGGCTAGGGGTGGGGGGTGTTGGGGGTTTGAAGAGGGGCGAGTGGGATGGAGTAGGATGGGTGTTGGGGGGTGGGAGTGGGAGTGTGGGTGGGAATTAGAGAGAGGGTTAGTGGGGGTGGGGAATGGAGTGGGACTGGCAGGGCAGGGGGTTGGGGTGGGGCTAGGGGTGTGGGTGTGGGAGTTGGGGGGCAGGAGTGAGATGGAGTGGGGATGGGGGTAGGGTGGTGGTTGGGGATGAGAGTGGGGGTGGGGGTGTGAATTAGTGTGGGGGTGGAGTGTTTTCCCTACATGTTGCTTCCCAAGGAATCCAGGGAGTCCGTGTCCATACAACACGGTCTTTATTCAACTTGGAAATGGTCATGAGGACAAAGTGCAAGTGTTGCACGTTGTGGAGTTTACGTTGCGCAGTTGATCTTTGCCACACAAGTGCTTACGGTAAAGTTCTTCAGTGGAGGCCACAGCAAACCCAGCCAGATCTTGGATCTGGCATCAAAGTGGAATTGTTTGACTGTAAATATTACAAGGTTACTGCTCTCTCTTGCCAACATATTTCACAGCTTTGAGTCAGTTTGACACATCGCATAGACTAACGCAGGCAGCACGCCAACTTCATGCTGATGGCCCTTGGCATGTCTCAAGAGGCCAATATTTTGGGTAGCCGCTAGAACTTAAAGGTGCCTTGCACAATCTCGGATGCATTGCTTCATGGCAAGATTCATTGGTATAAACCAGCATTGGCAGTTCCTTCCTATGCACTCCACTCCAATACAGAAGGTGCTCCATCTGGGATCAGTGGGAGATGGAACTGCTGCCTGCAGTTCCAAATTTCTCCGATACTGCACTCGAGTTCTCGGTGGGGGTGCAATCTATTCTCAGAGCTGGGTAATTAGGCCACGCAGACAAACCTCCTGAAACCAGGGGGCAGAGGAGGAAGAACGTCTTCTATCGATGGGCAAGATGCATTCAAATGCAGCATGATGTATGAACTGCCCCCACTGTATCCTGTCAGACCCTATCCCACTTACACTGCTCTCCTCTGAGTCCCCAGACCAGTTAATACATGGCCCTGACCAGGTAGCTTACATTTAACATCGATAGAAAAGGGCTGGATTCCTGCACTGACAACCAGTCTGACGGTATTGCAGCAAGTAGTTTTTTTGGAGGGTCTGGGGTGAGCAGGGTTTGTGGTATTCTCTGTGCCCCCTGCAATGACAAAGGTGCTAGTTATTTAAACTGCATCTCGGTGCTTTGTCAGTGTTTGCAAAATGAAGAGACCGTTGCCTTTTGCTTCAGGCCAGTGATTCAAGTGAATCAATAAGTGATGGAGACTGAGATGAACCATGCAGCGGAGACCTGCTTGCTTTCATCGCAATGTCAGCTGAGAAGAGGTTATTGCTAGCTGATAAACTCAAAGTCGAGCACAGTCTAGATGACTGCAAGTTCTGTCCACCTGTTAGCTGAAGGCTGTTCCCTTGGTGCCTCTACCCATCCTAAGCCCACATGATAGATACAAATGCTGGAGTAACCCGGCGGGTCAGGCAGCATCTCTGCAGTGAAGGAATGTGTGATGTTTCGGCTCAATTCCGTTCGACAGACCTTTCTTCACTTATATCAGTTCCACGAGAAGGAACACAAGCGGCAGACGATAATGTAAAAGACAAATAAAGTTTATGAAGAGGGGCAAAGTTTAAAGGAGATGTGTGGGGCAGGTTTATTTATACAGAGGGTGGTGGGAGTCTGGAATGTGCTGCCAGGGGTGGTAGTGGGGGCAGATACAATAGTGGTGTTCAAGGGTGTTTTAGATAGGCACATGGATATGAAGGGAATGGAGGAACATGGATCACAGATATCGTGGTAAATACAGCCACGATAACCAATACAGGTTACGATGGGTTTTGCCGATATAGATTGCAGTTGTCATGTCTTCTGCCATCATTAACCTGATGTGTCAAATAATTCTTTAAAGTAAGTATTTAAAATACCTTCAAAATGTTTTATTGCAGGTAAAATTCATTTACTGATCTAGATTATGGATGAATGGTCCTTTCACTTCGAAGGCTTAAAATGAGTATAAGATGGATAGCAAACAAAATGACAGAACAGATTTATGAATTTTTCCTGCTTCTATGTTCCTGCATGTTGCAAAATATGAACTCGTCGGCAGGTGAAACAAACTCATAATCACACTACGGAACGTTGTTGCTATAAAAGGCAAACTCTGAATGATGAGTGTGAACTCTCGGGCCGATCATTCTATTGCAGAAAACATGCACTATCATCTCCGCTCCACAGCCTGCTCAATCTTTAGGTATTTCCTCAAGAAGGTCTGAAGAAGGGTCTCAACCCAAAACGTCAGAGTCTCAAACCGAAACGTCACCCATTCCTTCTCTCCAGAGATGCTGCCTGTCCCGCTGAGTTACTCCAGCATTTTGTGTCTCTCTTCGATTTAAACCAGCATCTGCAGTTCTTTCCTACACATTAGGCATCTCCAGACAGCTTCATCTGAGAATGAGCCTTGAGGACAGAAGGCTCCAACGAGTGCCACATGAACATTTCCTCTGTAATCAGGGATGCAATGTCCGCTCAGAACCACACAGCTTGGAATATGAATATGTGTTTGGGGCAGATTTGGAAAATCAATCAGCCACCTGACACACACAAAACAGCAGCATCTGCTGTCACTACTTTCTCCACACAGGAGGTCCCAGTTTCTAGATATTGACTCCACATTGCTTCAGGGAATATGATTATTTCTGAAGAAAATGTTTGAGTTCAGCAAAAAATGCTCATTCAAACCATAACAAATATTTGCAACAATCAATTTTTGTTGCACTTAATTTAATTAAATTTGGGGAAATGTGTACAGAGCAAGAAGGATCGATGAAGTTTGGCATCCAGGTGGTGGGAATATGGAAAGAGCTATCAGAGCAGAGGTTGAGGCAGGTACTATAACAAACATCCTTCAGGCACATGGATCGGAAAGGTTTAGCGGAATATGAGCTCAATGCAGGCAGGTGGGACTAGCTTAGAAGGGGCATCTTGGTGGGCATGGATGTGTGGGTTTTCAGAGACTGTTTCTATACTGTGTGACTGTGCCTCTGTTTGAATCCTAATTCATTGCATTGTTCAACCAACTGTACAATAGGTGGTCCTGTGCAGATTCGCTGAGTTGCTGGTGTGTACGGTGACTTGGTTATCTCTTTCCACTATTCACGTTGTTTTATTCGGTGAGTTGTCACAAAGGATGTGGTGATGGGAAGTGGCTTCCGTGAGCTAATACAATTCAAGAACTTGGAATTGCTATCCTTTGTCCCATAGATACAACACCACCTCCGAAATTGCAGGGGATGAGAAGGTTGGGCTGGGTCTTGCCCGTTACAATAGCTGTCGTTTGGTTCTCTGTCACTCTACGTACCAAAGACCACTGATTAACAGTGTGAGCAGTCAAGGATTGGCGAACGTGGTGATCGGGTAGTGAACGGGCCAGGGCTTGCTGTTCTCTGGCGATGGAGGGAGGCACAGCCGGTAGACCCACTGCCTCACAGCGCCAGAGAACCCCGTTCGATCCCTATCTCAGGTGCTATCTCTGTGGAGTTTGCACATTCTCCCTGTGGCCACGTGGGTTTCCTCCAGGTGCTCCGGTTTTCTCCAACATCTACAGCTCCTTGTGTCTACAAGACGTGATTGTTTGATTTAATCCTGGAACTCTCGACCGTGTGGTGAGGTGACCTCTTTGCGTTTCCTGCATTGCTATTTATCAGTGGTTGGGAAATAACTGAGCAAGTCCCTGATTGTTTAGTGTGTCGTTTGACCGAGCAACAGTGATGTGTACATATACTCATCTCCCCACTCCCTTCAGGTAGAAGGTACAGGAGCCTGAAGACTGCAACGACCTGGTTCAGGAGCAGCACCTTCCCCACAGCCATCAGGCTATTAAACTCGGCTCGGAAAAAACCTCTGAACATTAATAGCCAATAATCTGATTATTTGCACTTTATCAGTTTAATTATTCATGTGTGTATATGGGTACACTGATCTGTTCAGTATTCATGCCTACTATGTTCTGGTGTGCTAAAGCAAAGGAAGAATGTCATTGTCCTATCAGGGACACACGACAATAAACTCTCTTGAACTCTTGTGTACAGGCAGCTGCTGCAATGGTCTATTCCTGTGCATCCTAGGAATGGTGTGAGCTGTGATACTGGGGCCATAGTTTAACGCACGACCACTAGCGGTATAAAGCAGCATGCAGTCGGTACTACCACGATGAGGAAGGTGTTTCTCATCACTTTTCCTTCTGCTGATTGCACAGAGAGATGTACGGAGGTTGTATTCTGATGGGCACCTGCTGTGCTGTTCCTCCACAAGCAGGGCTATTATTTTTACTGCCTTGATATTGTTTAGAATCTGTTCGACAGAGATACCATAACCCATGAGATCAGCAGAGTAGTAGAGAGCCACAGAATGGCTATAGCTAGAGGCAAAATCGCCCAGGTGTCTTTGACGAATGAGGAACGAAGAATCCAGTTCATCTCAATAGAAATGCTATAAATAACATATTTTAACACTACAGATGTAATGAACAAATAGTATGTGATATCTCTCTCTCTCTCTCTCGCTCAAATCAACATCTTTTAAGCCTAGGTAGACAAAAGTGCTGGAGAAACTCAGCAGGTGCAGCAGCATCTATCGAGCGAAGGAGACAGGCAACGTTTCGGGCCAAAACCCTTCTTCAGACTGATCCATGGATGCTGCTGCACCCGCTGAGTTTCTCCAGCACTTTTGTCTACCTTCGATTTTCCAGCATCTGCAGTTCCTTCTTAAACATCTTTTAAGCCTTCTTTTGAAAGTCAAGACAATTTTCATTTCTGCCACACACTTGTTTGCTGTGAGGATTAGATGTGAAGCTCGGAAGCTGAAGTGAGTCACCCACAACCCCAATATCCCCACCGTCACCAACAGCAACAACGCTAACACAGCTGGGAACCTGACAAAAACAGAGCGGTGAAGAGTCACCAACCTGCGATATTCATGCCCATTAAAATCCCATTTAACCCCTGCCACCGGGAAGAAGGTAGAGGAGTCTGAAAACTGCAACCTCCAGGTTCAGGAACAGCTTCTTCCCAACAACCATAAGGCTATTGAACGCGACAAACACCAACTACATTTCTTATGAACTGTCTTGGTTGCACTCAGCACTTTGGCCTTTTGTGTGGGAAGGAACTGCAGATACTGGTTTAATCCGAAGGTAGACACAAACTGTTGGAGTAACTCAATGGGATAGTAGGAGTGGGTGACATTTTGTTTTGGCCTTTTGTTTTGTTTGCCCTCATATTATTATTTTTTATACATTGAACTTTTTTGTTTGTATTATCATGTTATCTGTTGAGTTCTGTGTTTACAGCCTTGTTAAGCTGCACCAAGTAAGAATTGCATTGTTCTGTTTGGTACATATGACAATTAAACACTTAACATATACTTGGCTTAATGGATAGAGCAACACTTCATCTTCTGTCCAAATTAGTAATGTGCTTAGACAACAAATCAGTTTGAAGTCCACCTGCTTCTAACCTTACTCTTGGATTAGGTTGGCTTCTGGCCCCGTTATAACTTCTGCAATGTTAATGTTTCTAGCTGGAGCAGATGGATGAGCAGGGGGGAGAGAGTGGTGGCGATGGTGACAGCTGGTGGTGGTGGGTTGATGCAGAGGGTGGAGGTTCCTCCCTTCACTGAAGAAAGCAGAATGCTTGGTTTTCCTGCAGAATATGCAATCACCAATGAATCACTTATTAAAGTACAGTTTTCAAAGCCACGAGTTCACTTTCATAAATCATCAATCATTAAAATAATTGAGGATAGTATTTTTGTATTTTATGAGAATGTGGATTCAGCTTCCACAAATTCTGGAAGAAGGTACTTTTCCGCTGATACTTGGACCACAACCCATTGTCCAGTCTGTGCTGCAGCAAGTGGTTCTGTGAGAAGCTGAGGCCATTGTCTAACCCTCAATGTGTGGCAGATCTTTATTGATGGACTAGCTTGAATGCCAAAGCCCAGCTCCCTGATGTTCAGGCTGTTGATAAAGAGGGTAGTGAAGATAGGGCAGACCTTCTGTTGGACTGAGGAGGAAGGACGTCAACAACACAGTTGCCCAGGAGTTTGTGGCTCAGAGAACCCCTCTCGGTTCCCATCTGGAAAGTCATCTTTGGTGGTCTTCCCAACTCCTTGACATCTTTATCTGGTGGGATAGTCATGGTGAGTTGGTTAAAGTTCCAAAACCTGAGGCATGAGTTATTGTTAAGGCTGCTGTCAATGTCTGTTGGAAGTCTCGTTCTTTGCCCCAAATCACTGTTTATAAATGAGCAAAAAACCTTATGACTAGTCAAGGAAATCTCCCTGATATACTTTTGGAAACGTTGAATGTAAAGGAATGAAGTTTGGAGTTGGGGCAATATCCAGGCATTATCCAGGCATTCTGCCAGCTACACAAGGGCATTGTGAACTGTGGTTAAGTGCTGGCGGATACACATTGGTGTAACATTGAGTGGTGCCTGCACTATTCTCCGATGCCCATGATGGGGAGCCCAGGTGACTGCTCTGTCTGTGTGACACTGCACTTTGGGTGCAACTAAAACTATATAAACCAGATGCTGTTTGATTATTTAGAACTGAAGTTGAAAAGTGTCAGTGTGATGCAGAACATACAGTATTAGCTCCTGCTGGCTGCCAAGCATTGCAATTCATTAATTTCTGCTGCAGAATGTGCCTGCGTCCCAGCTTGTGGTCTTCCAGTTGTGAAGTAGAGAACAGCCCAGATTCAAAAGGCTCAGGATACACGCCATTAAGCACAATGTGAACATTTAAACAGAACTCACTCTTGAAAGTAAAATCACTGTTGCAGCGTATCAGTTGGGAATGACTTTTAGTTTATCCGAAAGGTGATTGATGACTCAAACGACTAACAAGCAATTTACTTGTAAGTGGAAACAATCCGATAAAAAGTAACGGCAGAGAGACGTTTAAATACTCAAGGGGAAGATTTCTCCTGTATAATGTGTGTAACTAAATGGTAACTGCATACTTTATACAGGGATTTATGACATTGTTACTCGTAATGGACAAAGAATATCCTCAGCTTCAGAGGTGCACACCTGTCATTTCTCCTCGTACCTGTTTTGACTTGAGGTTTTATGGATCATTTTCAGCTTTATGCAAATAGTTCCCAACAATTTGTGAATGTAACCACGTTGGGGATTAACACTCTGGACCACAGTCACACCGCCATTGTACGCCCATTAACAGCAATGATGAGATGGAGTATAGAAATGAGATGGGGAGCCTTGTAACACGGTCCCAGGGCAATAACCTAGCTCGTATCATTAGCAAGATGAAAGAGTTGATTGTTTGCCTGAGAAAATAAAGAGGTGAGCACAACACTGTCCTCATCGATGGAGCAGCAGGAGATGGTCAACAAGTTCAAATGCCTACCACCGTGTCCATTCCTTCTCTGTCTTCTGCCTTCTGGGAATAAATACAGGAGCTGTAAGCTCGGACTTAAAGCCCTGTCCCACTGTACAAGTTCAACACTAGCAAGTTTGCAGATGACACAAAGCTTGGTGGCAGTGTGAACTGTGAAGAGGATGTTAGGAGGTAGCAGGGTGACCTGGACAGGTTGAGTGAGTGGGCAGATGCATGGCAGATGCAGTATAATATAGATAAATGTGAGGTTATCCACTTTGGCGGCAAAAACAAGGGGGCAGATTATAGAAACATAGAAACATAGAAAATAGGTGCAGGAGTAGGCCATTCGGCCCTTCGAGCCTGCACCGCCATTCAATATGATCATGGCTGATCATCCAACTCAGTATCCCTTACCTGCCTTCTCTCCATACCCCCTGATCCCTTTAGCCACAAGGACCACATCTAACTCCCTCTTAAATATAGCCAATGAACTGGCTATTTATTATCTCAATGGGGTTAGGTTAGGTAAGGGGGAGGTGCAGCGAGACCTGGGTGTCCTTGTACACCGGTCATTGAAAGTTGGCGTGCAGGTACAGCAGGCAGTGAAGAAAGCTAATGGAATGTTGGCCATCATAACAAGAGGATTTCAGTACAGGAGTAAAGAGGTTCTTCTGCAGTTGTATAGGGATCTGGTGAGACCACATCTGGAGTATTGTGTACAGTTTTGGTCTCCTAATTTGAGGAAGGACATCCTTGTGATTGAGGTAGTGCAGCGTAGGTTCACGAGATTGATCCCTGGGATGGCGGGACTGTCATATGGGGAAAGATTGAAAAGACTAGGCTTGTATTCACTGGAGTTTAGAAGGATGAGGGGGATCTTATAAAACATTAAATTATAAGAGGACAGAACAAGCTAGATGTAGGAAAAATTTTCCCAATGTTAGGCGAGTCCAGAACCAGGGGCTACAGTTTTAGAATAAAGGGGAGGTCATTTAAGACTGAGGTGAGAAAAAACTTTTTCACCCAGAGAGTTGTGAATTTATGGAATTCCCTGCCACAGAGGGCAGTGGAGGCCAAATCACTGGATGGATTTAAGAGAGAGTTAGATAGAGCTCTAGGGGCTAGTGGAGTGTAGGGATATGGGGAGAAGGCAGGCACGGGTTATTGATAGGGGACAATCAGCAATGATCACAATGAATGGCGGTGCAGGCTCGAAGGGCCGAATGGCCTCCTCCTGCACCTATTTTATATGTTTCTATGTTTCTATGTTTCATTCCAAGAGCTCTCCCAAGTTTGCCCTGATTCGAACTCGGAGATTTACATTAATGGCCACTCGTCGGTACTCGGGGCTCTCGTGGACATTTTTCAACATGTTGAAAAATCTTCACGAGTCTTCCCGAGCTTACCTGCCGTGAGCGAGTCTTCCCGAGTACCTGCCGTTAGCATCGGGAGAGCTCTTGAATGAACTCGCATCGTGGGACAGGGCCAATATTCTTCCCCACTGCTCTCAGACTCCTGAACCGCTCGTCACTGCCACGTATGCTAAACTCTATTTCTAGTTAGTATATCATTGTACTTTACATTTTTTTTGTATGATTGTATTGTCTGTTTTTCACTTACTGTTAAATTTGTGCTGCATTTAGCATTTACTCAGTGTGATCAAGGAAGTTCATTGCAGACTGATGTGTGTGACAATGAACCTCTCCGAATCTGATGTTTCCATCATCTTCTGACTTTGTCCTTCAAAGCTTTTGCAGAGTGGGAGAAACCTTTAACAACTTGTTTGTGAAAGAGATTTCTCGAGTCAGAAAATATCGCTGACAGGGAGAAGCTCGGGATTAAGCCTTGTGCCATCGCGTGCAGTAACTCAGAAAACCTCAGAAGCTGAAATGTTCTGGAGAAGCATATTTGACCATGGTTATTGGCCTGGGAAACTTTAAAATGTTGCTATTTTGTAGAACTGAGTGAATGATTGGTCATTGTTGTTACTTTTGAGTACTTTAGAGTAACATCGTTTATTTTATTTAGTTTAGTGTGGAAACAGGCCCTTCAGCCCACGCACATTAACAATATCCTACACACAACACACTAGGGTCTAGGGACAATTTACACATACACCAAGCCAATTCAACTACAACCCTGTACCTCTTTGGAGGAAACTGAAGATCCCGGAGAAAACCCACGCAGTCACAGACAAACTCCGTACAGACAGCACCCGTGGTTGGGATCGAACCCGTGTCTCTGGTGCTGCAAGGGCTGTAAGGCAGTAACTCTACCGCTGTGCCACTGTGCCGCTGGTGAGAACTGTTTCTTCTGCTGAAGTATGTTGTTAACAATGCAGTTGAAGCAAAAATCACTCTAAGGTATTTAGTCTCACGGGAACGATTGTTAATATTTGGGAAACAGGGGTTGGATGTGTCTGAAGAAGGGTCCAGTCTGAAGAAGGGTCCCTTCTTGAGACATCCCGAAACATCATTCATCCTTTTTCTCCAGAGATGCTGCCTGACCCATTGAGTTCTGCCAGCACTTTGTGTCTATCTTTGGATGTATCCTTCGGATGAACTGCTCCTGGGAAATGGACATGGTCCACCTTCCAGTCATGGTTTGTAAGGTCATTTTCATCGTTGCCTTCATGGACACATCATAGCATTGGATCTCTGCTGTTGCTTTGGAATGGGAAAAGCTTAAGATATACTTTGGACAAATAAAATAATAACCTTTTTACATTTCCCTTTAAGCTGCTCCCATTTCACAGTTTCTATTCTATCAAATGTGTGTTTGAGAGAATTTACATTAAGTTTCAGGTCATTTTTCCCCAAAAAACAATGATGATTTAGTATTTTTTCTAAATTTAATCACATGTATATAAGTATAGATTTATAACAATAAATTTTAGTGCTCTGTGTGATTGTAGAGCAGGGGAAAAGAATCAATTGTTATACCATAGGTGTGGTGGAAGGATTGTAACTCTAGATCATAATTTAGAAGCAATACATTTTAATTACACTTAATGCATGTTCAAGTTCTTAGGTTTCCTCTTGTTGACACAGTTGTCCACATCTACACACTGTATGCCACTGGGTGATGTACTTCTCTAGTCTGTGGCTCCTGCTTCCATCAAGCTGATGAGACGATTATGACCATGGGTTCCCTCATGTGGCGAGGAATTAAAACTCGGTGCCATCAGAGATATCAATTTCACTGCATTCCTGTGTCCTGCCTCCAGTGGCATCCTCTGTCTCGTTGGCCTTTTTTGCAAGAGTGTCTATATCACGGAACATACATAGACACTTGAAGTATTTTTTAGAAAAAGGAAGGTGGCAGATACTGTTGAACATAAAACATAGTAGAGCACGGGAACAGGGCCTTCAGCCCACAATGACTATGCCACACAGGCCAGCACAGTGGCACATCATAGAGCTGCTGCCTTACAGCGCCAGAGGCCCAGGTTCGATCCTGACTACCGGTGCTGTCTGTACGGCGTTTGTACGTTCTCCCCATGACCTGCGTGGGTTTTCTCCGAGATCTTCTCCAAAGACGTCCAGGTTTGTAGGTTAATCGGTTTGGTAGCAATGTAAAATTGTCCCTAGTGTGTGGCATGTTGTTAGTGTGCGGGGACCGCTGCTCGGTGAGGACTCGTGGGCTGAAGGGCCTCCTGCCCTGTATCTCCAAACAAAAACAAATGTTGTCGTTGTCCAGCTGAGTTAAGAATGAATGTTGTGTGTGTTAGAACTCCTCATGTATATCAAACACTTCCAGTGTACTAGAAAGAAAGAAATGCTTGTTCTTTAACACAATATATTTTGAAAGCATAGAATATACATAGACCATAGAACATGGAGCCCAAAGGGCGGTGAGTGGGTAGTGGAGGCAGATACAACAGTGGCATTTAAGAGATTTTGGATAGGCATATAGATATGCAGCAAATGGAGGGATATGGTTAATGTACAGGTAGATCAGATATGGTTGGAAGGAACTACAAATGCTGGTTTACACCGACAAACAGATACAACCTTCTCACCTTGCACCTCACGTGAGCTTGTCCAACCTTCTCTCTCTGGATCCTCTCCCTGCAGCTGCACGCTTGTGCTTCCTGAGTAGCTTGGGGGAGTGTGTGAATATGTGTGTGTCTCTATTTGTGAGACTGTGATGAAGCGGGAGTGGGAGTGCATGTGTTTGAGTGTGAGTGTGTGCCTGTGCGTGAGTGTGTCCATGTGAGTGTGTACGCGTCTATATGCTTGTGTGAGTGTGTCTGTGTAAGTGTGTCTGTGTAGGTGTGTGTGTATGTGAGTGTGTGTGTGTCTGCGTCTGTGCGAGTGAGTGTGTATCTGTGTGTGTCAATTTCCTCCCACATCCCAAAGATGTGCGGGTTTGTAGGTTAATTGGCCCTCTGTAAATTGCCCCTGGTGTGTAGAGAGTGGAAGAGAAAGTGGGATAACGTAGAACTAGTGTGAACGGATGATCAATGGTCAGTGTGGGCTCAGTGGGCCGAAGGGCCTGTTTCAGCTCTGTATCCCCAAGTTAAACTAAACCAGGAATTTCCTTCACAGCTCCTGTGCCTTACCAACACACATAACTCCTCATATAATTATTTAGCAATTAATATCCTTATTAGAGGGTCCCTTATAGTAAAGATCCAAAATGAACATTCCTATTTCTGGAGGTATAAATCCCCCACCGTGTTGCTCAGACATTCAGCACCATTTCATCAGCGGCTGCCCAAATTTCTCATCATCACTTGTGACGCTCTATCAGAAGCTCAGTCACCTGAAATGTTATCTGGTTCTCCCTCCACAGAAGCTGACTGTTCAGCTGAACATTTCCAACATTTTCTCCACCAATTTGAGATGTCATCTTTAGCAGAATTTTGCGTATGTGCATAGATTTATGGTAATGGTTTTAACCATTACATAATAAAAGTGGGTGAGTATTAGTGTAGGAATGAACTGCAAATGCTGGTAAATACCAAAGATAGACACAGAGTGCTGGAGTAACTCAGTGGGTCAGGCAGCAGTCCGTTACTTATCACTGCCTTTCTGTTGAGACAATTGATGCAATGGAGATGGATTGGGCAATGGCTGTCCACTGTGTAGTCCCTGTAGAGAGCTTGGTCAGGTTTGATGGGCTAAATGGCCTCTTCCTGCAGCCAATTTTCAAAACATACAACATACTTTGCTTGAACCTGATTCATATTTCTAGAAGCCCTTGCAGCTAACATGAATATCATTCTCTTGCCATGGGCAAGTTGTTACAGTGCCTGGTAAATAGAGAGATCATTGGTTTGGGAATCTTTTGCCATTCTTTTATCAAACATCTCACCCAAGATCAAACATAGAGGTTTACACCATCTTTGAAGCTTATTTATCTCACTGGGACCAGAAATATTAGTTTAATATCTCTACCATTCCCTCATTGTCTGTTTTAAGATTTCTCCCACCTCTGCCCACACCCTCTACACTTTAGTGGTCATAACCTCCCTATACCCTGTTACATCTTCAATATGTTCATCAAAGCCCTCACTGTTACCTCCTGTACTCTGCTCTTCAGGGTCCCCTAGATTAGTTTAACTTGGCATCATGTTCGGCAGAGACATTGTGGGCCAAAGGGCCTGTTCCTGTGCTGTACTCTTCTATATCTTATATTATTTGGTAGCCTTTTCTTCAGATTAATTCCTGGTCCCATTAATTCTTCCTCACTGGCTCATTATACACCCTGTGTTTTGTTATGATATTGTGCGGCATTGTTAGCCATTGTTCTAACATTTCCATTTATTTTAAATCGTGCATCTTCCAGCCTGTAAACGTGGCTGCAATCAGTAAACCGCTCACTTTACAATTGTCCAACCGATGGATTCGAATCAATTTCTCACAAGAAGTGCATGTGCATGTACAGTGCCTTAAGATCTTTAGAGAATATTTATTTCCATTTTATTTGAAGAACCATCTCATTATGTGCATGCTCTGTCCATTCTAAATACTTGAAATTTGTAACATAAAATATCCTTGAAGAATTTTACTCTATTAGTCAATACTCTATACTCAATTGGAATTGCTGCATCTAATTGTTTTGGTGTGCGATGCTTACAATGAAAAATTAAACAATACATATGAATGAGAAATAATTTGAGGAGGTATGCAGTCACTTTATTGCAGATTATTCCTGCTTTTAAATATAAAACATCCCTGGAGATCAAAGTATATTTATTGATGCTCCCTGTAGCAACACTCTCCCTCTGCATCAGTTTCCATGTGGATGAATGACTCACCTGACATTAATTCATATTTTGATATAACAAAGGAATCCTTTCTGGGGATGCATAGGCGTAAGCTAACAAAAAGGTTTTAAGACATCAAAGCTGGCTGGATTTGAATTGCAGCAAAGCTTGTTTTGTTAATTTGAGTATTATCTGAGCGTTTGGCTGTGCAGATTGCTTGTTGGGAACAGAGAGGGAGAGAGAGAGAGAGAGAGAGAGAGAGAGAGAGAGAGAGACAGAGAGGAAGAGAGAAATAGAGAGAGGAGAGAAAGAGAGAGAGGGAGAAAGAGGGATAGGGGAGGGGAGAGGGGAGAGGGGACGGGGAGAGGGAGAGAGAGACAGTGACAGTGTGTGTGTGCTTCCACAGTGTGAGGAACGGTTGCTGAAGGTGTGGCTTGTCGACTCCCAGCTCATCGTCTGCCTGTGTGTCAGTACCTGGCGCTGGCTGTGAAGTTGAAGATTTTGAGCAGTGCTGGATAATGCTTGAATCGGGGCAGATGTCCTTCAGCAGCCGGAGCAGGGGATCACTACTTCAGGTCACAGGCCTTTGTGCTGAACACCCGACAGCTGATGTTGATGATGAGTTCTAGGCATCTCTCTGACTGGATCCATTACAGGTACGGGCATGTGCTTCTGTTGCCGACAATCAATGCTTGTCTGTCCACATTAAACAATAATATGGCTTCATCCCGATTGTCGTTGAAAGTGTGGCTTCTATCTTGCATCTATCTAAGCCGTGCAAGCCCAGTGTGATCTCGCTGTTGCTTTGTACTCCGTTAAACAATGATCTCAAGCTGTTCCCTTCAGCTCCGACTGTGCCGGTGAAATGAGCTAGAAATGGGTTTTGCCGGTTTAATGAGGGTCCTTTCCCACGGGGAAGGCATTGTTCCCTTTGCAAAGTGGTTGGCTCTGAAGGTGGCCACTGCTTATTTATAACAAAACAAAACAGGGTTTTCATTTTATTTGCGGTAGAATTGAGGAAAATCTAGAGGAGCCATGTGTCATTGTCATCAGTGTGATGTCATGAGCAGGCGACAAAATCATGAATTGAGCTGGAGCTTGTGTCTTCTCATCATTTCTTTGTTTGCAGGACTTAATTTTTCATTAATTACAAACATTAACTGGTGTTTTTTCTTGGCTCTGCTTTCTGCTGGTTTAGTTCAGTTAAAGTCCAGCCGTGTAGGATGTTTGCACATTTAAACTGGTTCCTGAGCGATTGTACTACCACACAGTTCCATTTGTATGTGCACTATTCATATAAATTCATAGTTGTGTTTCCTAAACATCGATCGGATTTTTGGAAACTTTCAATCTATCGTTGTTTTAAATAAAACTTGCTTTTCTGAAAGTATCGGTGGCTTCAGTCGGTACAGCCCTGCAGGAGGTGGTGTGTGGAAAGCTGCATCGGTTTGCAAGACTGACCTCCGTCCTCTGGCCAGTGCAAGCCTGGGCTGACTCCAGGCCAGGTTTCAGCAGACCTGCTCCGGAGGGAGATGTCTAAATGCCTCTGGTCCTCCCTGTGCCAGTGTGGGGCCGTGTTGTGAGCACCTTCACATCTCCGCTGGACTGTTGCCCGGTGAACCCCATGGCCATGGTGGCCAGGCGCTCTCATCACCTATTCTGGCCGAGAGCTGGCTCCTTCCTCAGTGCCTGAGAGTCAGAGAGCAGCGACATGACCTCTGGATGTAGTCCCAGAGAAGGCCAGGTGAGAGTGAGCATGTGCGTGTGTGTAAGTCTGTGTGAGTGTGAGAGTGTGTGTGACTGAGTGAGAGAATGTGTGAGTGTGTGAATGAGAGTGTGTGTGAGTATCTGAGTATGTGTGAGTGAGTGTGTGTGAGTGAGTGAGTGTGTGAGTGTTTGTGTATGTGTGAGAGTGTGTGTGTGAGTGAGAGTGTGAGTGTTTGTGTATGTGTGAGTGTGTGTGTGTGTGTGAGTGAGAGTGTGAGAGCGTATGTTTCAAAATGTGTTAGCGTGAAGATGTGTGTGAGAGTGCGTGAGTGAGAATGGGTGAGTGAGAATGTGTGTGAGAATGTATGTTTGAGAGTGCGTTTGAGTATGCGGGTGAGTGTGTGCATAAGTATATGTGCATGGGTGTGTGAGTGAGTGTGTGTATGCATGAGGGTGGGAGTGTGTGTTTGAGAGTGTGTGCGCATGAGAGTGTGCGTTTGTGCAAATGTGCATGTATGAGAGTGTGTATGTAAATGCGTGTTTGTGTGTGCGACTGTGAATGTGAGTATGTTCATATGTGTGTGTGTATGTGACTGTGTGTGTGACTGTACGTATGTGAGTGTGTGGACTCTATTTGTTGAAGCCATTCGTTTCCATTCGTTGATACTAATGTTGGGCGCCTGACCGGTCCATTGCAGTCATCAGTGAAACACGTTGTTCTTCAAAAGACTGTGAACAGCTTGATGTTCCTGCATAAATTCAGCCAACTACCCATCATCTGACCAGTGGAAGTGAAGGATTTGAACATTCTTATTAAGAGGGTGAAGCTGTTTATCTCTCCCCTCGTTCCAGCATCTAAATTGATTTGGTCCATTGCTTTTTGTAGTGAGTGACTAATTCCAAACTCTCTCGTGTCCCTCTGGAGTGCGGGCTTCATTCATTGTCACCAAAATAGAAATAACAACAGTCTGACTCAGGTAAGATACTGAGTAAAGATAACACTGCAAACGTTCAGGCTGAACATTCACAACTCTGCGCCCGCCAGTTAAATTCGCCGGATGCCTTCTTTATTGAGTTCCCACTGTAGAGTAATTGAGGCCAAATGAATAGAATGGCTCAGAATTCTGTCCAATACAATTATGTACTGAATGCAAGGTATTGCAGAATATTCACAGTCAGCCTCTCCAATGTTAATGTGGAGCAAGTAACCATATAACCATATAACCATATAACAATTACAGCATGGAAACAGGCCCTCTCGGCCCTTCCAGTCCGTGCCGACCATTTGTTTTCCCCTAGTCCCATCTACCTGCACTCAGACCATACCCCTCCATTCCCTTCACGTCCATATACCTATCCACTTTACTCTTAAATGTTAAAATCGATCCTGCCTCCACCACTTCTGCTGGAAGCTCATTCCACACAGCCACCACCCTCTGAGTAAAGAAGTTCCCCCTCACGTTACCCCGAAACCTCTGTCCCTTAATTCTCATGTCATGCCCTCTTGTTTGAATCTTCCCTACCCTCAATGGGAAAAACATATCCACGTCAACTCTGTCTATCCCTTTCATCATTTTAAAGACCTCAATCAAGTCCCCCCTTAACCTTCTGCGCTCCAAAGAATAAAGACCTAACTTGTTCAACCTTTGTTTCAAGTCCTTTGAAGAATGAAGAAACAAGAAACTGCAGATGTTGTGTACAAAAAAAAATGACACACAGTGCTGGAGTACCATTGGCGGTCACTCAGCGGGTCAGGAGAACGTTTTAGGTCGGGACCCCTCTTCAAACTCAACAAGTCCTTCGATGGGCTTTTCGAAGTTACATTTCTGATTGAGATGTTCTGAGATCTTCGTAAGTCTGTCGCATGGTGTGAAGTTGCTGCCTCTGCCTCCCACTCCCCTTTCCTTGCTGCCTCCACATCTGTAACGCTAATCACATTGGCAACAGAGGTCCTGGATTCAAAGGACGTGGGACGTGGAAGGATCAGATTTAACCTCACTCATAAAACCCATCTGGAAATAACTGGAGCCGCGGCCAACAGCAATGGGACAGGCTGGCAGCTTCTTGGCCTTGAAGGCCCAACCCAAAGACATGGGAATGATGGCCTCATGATCCGACCCCGAGGGCCGACTGTACAAAGGGCCTGACCACAGGGAGCAACAACACCATGCTCTGACAGCAAGGCCCAACCCAGGCAGACAGCCTGCCCTTGGGCACCGCGGCCTGACAGAGGGGCCTGACCAGGCCCGACCGGGCCGACAGCCTGACCTGAGGGAATACTCGACAGCACGGCCTGGCAGCAAGGCCCGACCCAGGCCGACAGCCTGCCCTTGGGCACCGTGGCCTGACAGAGAGGCCTGGCCAGGCCGACAGCCTGACCTCAGGGAATAGCCGACAGTACGGCTGACAGCCTGGCCCTCCGCAGCGCCCAACAGCGAAGCCTGGCCCTGACCTGAAGCACCGCTTCCCCAGGAGGTGACAGATGCAGTGGGCTACAAAGTCAGAAATAACAGGGTCTCAAGATCCCCCTTCCTTAGCACGGTGCATCTGACCTGAAACATCATCCATTATTTTTCTCCAGAGATGCTGCCTGACCCACTGAGTTACTCCAGCACTGTGTCTATCTTTGGTATAAACAAGCATCTGCAATTCCTTCCTGCGCATGATACCTGTGTTTTTTGGGTTGTTGGCAACCAGATTATTTGCGGACTGGAGATGTGTTCAATGTGCAGCCTGGGTATTAGCAGCAGTGCAGGCCAGTAACCGGCTGAGTCTGAGCTACTGCTGGCTACCTTCTCAGCTGGTGGAAATCATCAACCCATCAACTGGCAGCAGTGATCTCCTGCGGTTAAAACAACATCTACTCCTTTATTCAGGTGAGACTAGGTTTTGATGTTAAAGATGTAACCTTCCAAACGTGTACTTGTGACCAAAGTCACGCTGTCAAAAGCAAATACATTTTCGAAAGGTTTCTTGTGATGTTACTTCAAAAGTAATAAATATTGAATTGCAAACACAGATTAAGATATCACATTATACAGAAGGTTGCAGTTTAACAGAAAATCCCAGTTGTGAGCATAATAGTGATGTTCATGAGGCATGCGAGCAGAATTGGGCCCTTCAGCCCATCGAGGCTACTTTGCCATTCAATCATGACTGACCTATTTTCCCTCTTAACACCATTCTCCTGCCTTTTATCCGTAACCCCTGATTGGTCGAAAAACTGTTTTAAAAATACCCAATGAATTCCACAGATTCACCACCTCTGGCTAAAGAAATTCCTCCTTATCTCCTTTCTAAAGGTACATCCTTTTATTCTGAGACTGTTCCCTCCCGCTAGTGGAAACATCCTCTCCATGTCGACTCTATCCAGGCCTTTCACTATTCAGTAAGTTTCAATGAGGTTCCCCCTCATCCTTCTAAACTAGTGAGTACAGGCCAGAGCTCATCATTCATTAACCCAATCATCCTAGAGATCATTCTCCAATACCTGTACATCCTTTCTCGGATATGAGGCCCAAAACGGCTCACAATTTTCCAAATGCGTTCTGACCAATGCCTTATAAAGTCAGCATTATATCCCTGTTTTTTTTATATTCTAGTCCTCACAAAATGAATGCTAACATTGCATTTGCATTCCTTACTAACGATTCCACTTGCAAATTAACCTTTTGGGAATCTTGCCACAGCACTCCCAGGTTCCTTTGCACCTCCGATTTCTGAATCCACTCCCCATTTAGAATATAGTCTATACTTTCATTCCTATTACCAAAAAAATACTTTGCTACGTTGTATTCCATCTACCACCTCAGCCCACTCTCCCAACCTGTCCAAGTCCTTCTGCAGAATTCCTGCTTCCTCTACATCATCTGCCCCTCCACCTATCTTCATACCGCAAACATAGACACAAAGCCATCAATTCCAACATCCAAATAATTAATATACAACGTGAAGAGTAGTGGCCCCAGCACTGACCCTTGCGGAACACCACTAGTCGCTGCCAACCAACAAGAACAAGCCCCCTTTATTCCCGATCTTTGCCTTCTGCCATTCAGCCAACCTTCTATCCATGCTAGTATCTTCCCTTTAATACCACGGGTCCTTATTTTGTTTAGCAGCCTCACGTGTGGCACCTGATCAAAGGCCTTTTCCAACTCCATTTAAACAACATCCACTGACGTTCCTTTGTCTATCCTGCTTTTTACTTCTGCAGAGTTCCGATAGATTCGTCAGGCAAGATCTCTCATTCACAAAACCATACTGATTTCCGTCTATGCTTCATGTGCTTCTATGTTCTTGGGAATTAGACTTCGTCGGTCTGATCTTGTCCCGAAACCTTCCCTGTCATTTCTCTGGGGATGATGCTGCTGAGTTACCGCAGCACTTTGTATCCTCCCGTTTACAAGGGACGTTTTTCCAGCTATGGGAAACTGTTGAATGTGAATGAATGGATACTGTGAGGGTGAGACAGGTAGTGGAGAGTGCACAGATCTAGAGGTTGCACCTGAGCAAAGTAAATGAACCCTACATGAAGTGGGTATAACTCCCGAGAGGAGGAAGTCATTGACGCCTACACACCGTGACCTGGAACCCTAGGGACCATTTCAGCATCAGCCAGGATCTTTGGTATCTGGATGTTAATTAGTCTGCACAAAGAACCATTTCATTCTGACTCCAGGCCCTTTGTACAACGGCTCTGGCCAGTTGCCATCTAGTTTCCACCAGGCAAAAGTCCACAGAACAAAATTGGCTCCAGATTATCAGAAGATCATTATTACAGTTCAGAACAGTCATACGATGACATGCAGGAAGTGAGAATAATTGTCCAGCAGTTTCTGCCCAAGGACGGGCCAGCTTGACGGCAGCTCTCGGGGAAGTTAATTTGACTGTCAATCCATCCAGGTAGGCCTTCGATCCATGTAAACTTGATCCACTCTTAGCGTGGTGTGACTGCCATTGAATGTGAATTGGGAATGGGTAATCTGGTCCATATTGAACGACCAACGGGGCATCAGCCAACCCGTGTGAATGGTTATGGGATCAGAGACAGGCCTTTCGGCCCATTAAGTTTGTGCTGCCTCATGTACAGCTGTCTCTGCCGCTGGAAATCATTGTTGCCTGTGGATTTCTTCAATGGTGTTTGAAACGTCTGGTTGATTGTAGCTGAAAGTTTTATTTGAAAGTGCCAAGTCTGATTTGTATTGCATTTGATCCTGAGTGTTTTGTCCAATTAGTGTCCAGATTGATTTAGGAGTAATGGGTCTGACTGATTGTGTATTTCTAGTCAAGTCACTTTTATTTCTATAGCACATTTAAAAAACAGCTCTCGCTGACCAAAGTGCTTTACATTGGTGGAGGTACTAACGTTATACAACATTGGTTCATAGATTAAGTACATACATAAATACATACAGATAGCCCTCCCTCAGAGGACGTCAAGAAAGGCTTGAGAGTAAAGATGAGTTTTATGTCTCGACTTAAAAGAGTCGATGTAGAGGGGAGTTCTGATGGGAAGAGGGATGCTGCTGCTCCACAGTCTAGGAGCTGCAACCGCAAAGGCGCGGTCGCCCCTGAACTTATGCCTAGACCGCGGGATGTTCAGTAACTCCACGTCGGCCGATCTGAGGGACCTGGAGGCGGTGTGGTGGGTAAGCAGACTTTTGATGTAGGTGGGGGCAAGCCCGTTAAGGGCTTTGTAAATATAAAGCAGGATCTTGAAATCTATTCGGAACCGCACAGGGAGCCAGTGGAGAGAGGCCAGACTCGGGATGATGAGGTCCCTTTTTCGGGTGCCCGTCAGGAGTCTCGCTACGGCATTTTGATCAGCTCCGATGTTAATCCACGCCCCGCGGTGGGGATCAAGTCAGTCCGAGGAGGCCTCCAGCTCCATTGATGATAGGCCGCAGAACGACCGGAGATGCGATCCGGAAAATAATCGCATCTCCGGCAGGGTAAGAGACTGAAAAAAAGTTTCCCCGACCCCTTCCTCCTCCCCCCACTTAAAACAAACCGGAGAACATTTACACAGACATTTACACACACTAACATTTAAAAAGAGAGAAAAAACAGACAGACTGTTGGCGGGGCTGTCAATCATTCTGGTGGTACTGTATGTAGAAACAAAATGCTGGAGTAACTCCGCGGGGCAGGCAGTATTTCTGGAGAGAAGGAATGGGTGACGTTTTGTGTCGAGACACTTCTTCAGAGCTCTGTGTTTTTCCAGCATTTTGTGTCAATTTTCGCTTTAAACCAGCATCTGCAGTTCCTTCCTACACATTGATACTGTATGTGTTCAGACAGGTTCTGCATTAGGTCCTGGGGTGATTAGTCTGAGTGGTACTCTCTTTGATTAAAGAGTGATTAGTTTTATTATGCTGTATTTGATTAAGGGTTTGCTTTGTTTGGACAGTACTCTATCAAATCTAGGAATGATGAGTCTGTTTGGTTCTATATTTGATTAAAGGATGATTTGTCAGATTTGTATTTGATTTGATTAAGGAATGATGTGTAGAATTTTTTTCTGCATTTGATTTTGGGGAAATTAGTATCCTTTCTGGTCTTATGGACGGTGGGAAGTTTGGTCTGATTTGTGCTGCATTTAATTTGTGGTTGATTAGTCTGATTGGTACAATGTATGATTAAGGAGTCTTGTTGGATTTGAGCTTCATTAGAAAATGGGATGTTTGGTTGGACTTGCCCAGCCTTTTGGTTGGGCATGTGGAAATGTTGGTTGGACACATGGAGATACTTTATTGGACACATGGAGATACTTGGTTGAACATGTGGAGATACTTGGTTGGACATGTGGAGATACTTGGTTGGACATGTGGAGATACTTGGTTGAACACGTGGAGATACTTGGTTGGACATGTGGAGATACTTGGTTGGACATGTGGAGTGTCTGATTAGACATATTGAATTGTTGGACAAGTCTGATTGGACTTGTACTGTATCTGATCAATAGCTGCTTATGTTGATTCTGTGTTGCGTTTGATGCAGGGCTAATGTATGAGACTTCTTCTTCCTGCGTACTGGAGGAGATGGGTCTGACATGGCGTGACTGACTCTGTGGTGAAATGTCTCCAGTAAACTTGATTTAATGAAGGGTTGTTTATTGATGTTTGGGCAGTACCTGATTCAGGAAAGATGAGAATAATTTGACTGCGGATTGATGAGTCAGACGTGAGCATTAGATGATGGTGTGTTTGAACTGATCGGTGCTGTGTTTGACTGGATCACTCTCATGGCTTTTGTGTTTGATTCTGGAGGAAACTAGTTCCGATTTCTGCTGTGTTTAGTCACATACTTGCTGCATTTGATTAAGAACTGATTTTCTAATTTGTGTTGGATTTAATTAAGTATTTTTTTCTGATTTGTGTAATATTGGATTTATGTGCAATTTGCTGGATATGGGCTTTATTTCATTAAGGGGTTTGAAGTTCTGCTGTAATTAATTATGGGGAAATTGGTCTCATTGGTGCTGTGTGTGAATAGACTACCTTTTGAATAAGTGGTGGATAGTATGACTTTGCATCATGTTTGATTTAGGAATGATGAGACTGATTAGTGCCTTGTTTGATACAAGATTGTTAATCTGACGTGTTCATTGTGATTATGATGTGATTAGTCTCATTTGCTGTGTCTTTTTATTACTGTTGATTCTGGGGTAATTTGTCAGTTTTGTGTGTGAGATTATTTGGGGCTGATCAATCTAATGTATACTGTAGTAGTCTTAGGGGATCAGTCTGAATTATCTGATTGAAATACAGGTATTTACTTACTGGAGGGTTATTGCAGCAGATCTAAGGTGTCTGATTGAAATACAGGTATTTACTTACTGGACCTCATTTGGGGGTAGATGACTCAATGCAGATTTAGTGGTGATTAGTTTGATTTGTGCTAATGTGATTAAAAGATGTTTAAGGAGTGGTGTGTCCACTCTACTAAAAGCACCCAACACTTACACAGGCCCTTTGGCCCATCAAGAATCCATCATATTTAAAGCACTTGGCATGTATTATCATTGATTGAGATGTTTTAACATTCTTCTGTGGAGAATTTGATTTAAATTGTATTTCCTGAAAGGTTCAGTAAATTGTTTATGTAGAGATTCGGCTGATTTTATGATTTGTAAGATCAAGGTTACTGTATCTTTGTGTTTGATTTTGGGGTAGGTTTTCTGATTTGTGCTGTGTTTGATTAAAGAGTGTTTAGTCTGATGTGTTGCTAACTTGATGAAAGGTTGCACAATCTGTTCTGTGTTGTACTTAATTAGTATTTTGGCTGATTTCTTTGATTGAGGGCTGTTCAGTCAGTTTTGCCTGTGTTTGATTTTGGCGCAGTTCGGATTATCTATGCACGACTTGACAAAGCGGTAATTTTATTTTCCTGGCTTGTATTGACTTTGGTCAAGGATTGTTCAGCCTGATTTGTTATTTTATCAATGGATGATTAGTTTGATTTGCACTGTGTTTGATGCAGGGCAGTGTAGGAAGGAACAGCAGATGCTGCTTTAAACTGAACATAGACACAAAAGGCTGGAGAAACGTCACCTATTCCTTTTCTCCAGAGATGCTGTCTGATCGCTGAGTTACTCCAGCTTTTTGTATCTATCTTTGATGCAGGGATGTTTTGTATGAACTTGCGATTTGTTAAAGGAGAGATTGTTTTGACGTGCGCTGCATTTGTTCAAGGTCTGATGTGTGCTGGATTTACTTTAGAGTTGTTTCATCTGAGTATTTTACTGGGACATTGTTTTTTTTTTTCTACATTGATGAAGGGCTATTTAGTCTGATTCAATGGAGCAGGTGGAAATGGTTGAGAGCTTCAAGTTCCCTCATGTTAATATAAGCGAGTTATGCCCAGGTCATAGGTCACACGCTATAAACGTTCTCAGCAGCTGCGGAGCTGCGTTGTGTGCAGGCCTGCGTTTTGTCCGTGTTCGGGCCCGGGTCTCCGGTGTTGCGGGCCCTGTTGAGTTGCTGCTGGGCCATCCCCGTCCCGTCCCTGTCCAGGGTGGTCCTGGGCTGGGGGGGGGGGCGGTGGTGGTCCCGGACCTGCAGCCAGCGCGAGGGGGAGGCCTGTTGGTTGTGCCGGCGTGGCAGGCGGAGTTGAGCTGGGATCGGCGCTTCTCCTCGCTGGCTATGGGCTTGGGGTCCGCTGCTCTAGGCCGGTGTCCCGTCGGTCTGGACGTCTCTAGCCGCCCCCGAACACTTGGGGAAGGCGGCAGAGACGGGGATGGTCCAGTGGCGGTTCGGCTACGCTTGAGTGCCGGGGACCCGGGTTCGAGCCTGGCTGCGGATGAGGTGTGAGTGTGTGTGTGTGTGTGTGTGTGTGTGAGTGTGTGTGTGTGTGTGTGAGTGTGTGTGTGTGTGTGTGTGTGTGTGTGTGTGTGTGTGTGTGTGAGTGTGTGTGTGAGTGTGTGTGTGTGTGTGTGTGTGTGTGTGTGTGTGTGTGTGTGTGTGTGTGTGTGTGTGTGTGTGTGTGTGTGTGTGTGTGCGTGCAGCTGCCGAGAATGTCTGCCCCAGTTCCTCCCCTCCTCCCCCCCCTCCACCCCCCCCCCCAGTCTCCTATTCGCATCTGGCCCCTCTATCGTGCAGTTACACCCCACTCTCCCGCTACCTGACACGCCTGTTCCTCAGATTAAATATTTGTTTACACATAAATCATGAATAAAGATAAGAACAGTTTATGTAGTCAGCGCTTCGTTCGCTTTTTCTTTATAGCGAATGACCTTTGACAAATCCCATGATTCCTTGCGTTTTTCGGAATACCAAACTCACTTATTACCAACAACCTGTCATGGACCAACCACATTGATGCAACAACCAAGAAGGCAAACCAACGCCTCTAATTCCTCTGGACTAGGTTACAATAATTTGGCACGTCTCCAACAATGCTTACACTTCTACAGATGTGCCATAGAAGGCACACTGTTGGGTTGCATCACAGCTTGATTTGGGAACAGCTCTGCCCAAGACCGCAAGAAATTGCAGAGAGTTGTAGATGTTGCCCAGTCGATCACACAGACCAGCGTTCCCACCATTGACTCCATCTGCACTTCACGTTACCTTGGCAAAGCAGCCAACATCAAAGACATTCCTCCTTCACCCCGCTCCTGTCTGGCTGAAGGTACAGACACTTGAAGGTGTGCGTCACCAGTCTTGGGAACAGCTTCTTCCCCTCTGTTATCAGGCTTCAGAATGGAGTTTCCATACGCTAGGGTACTGTCTGATTCACCTCTACCCCATTGCGGACATTGGACTTTGTCTCTGGAACTGATGCGCTACAATGCTGCGAACTATATTCTGTATCTTCTCCTTTGCTTTACCTATTGTACTTGAGTTTGTATTTATGAACAGGACATCTGAGCTTGGTCCATGTGACAATAATAAACCTAAGCCTCAATGTGATTTGTGTTGAATTTGATTGTGAATAATTGAGTCTGAGGTGTTGTTGTATTTAATTAAGGATTGTTTGTTCCTGTATTTCATTAAAGGGTGAATGTTTTTGTATTGGGTAAATGTGATTAATCTAATTAGTGCTGTATTTGATTAAGAAGTGACCAGTCCAATTTGTTCAGTGTTTGATTAATACATAATTAGATGGATTTATGTTGGATGTGAGGTTAGAATAGAGAGTGTGATTTGTTCTATCGGAGATGAAGGTATGTCTAGTCTCATTTGTGCTGTGTTTATTTTGAGATATCCGGTTTGATTCTGCTGTATTTGATTAAAGACGATTTGACTCATTTGTGCTGTATTTGCTCAAGATATGTTTAATCTTGTTTTAGCCGTATTTGATGAAGGGACAAATATTCTGATCCCGACAGTAATTGATTAGGGGACAAGTAGTTTGTGAATGCTAGAGTTGATGAATGGAGACATCAGTCTGATTTGAGCTGTGCTTGATTAACGAGTGATGAAAGAGAAATGCAGGAGACGCTGCAGGGAACCAAGGTATTGGCTTATTGTTGTAACAAATACATTGAGACACATTGTTAGCATGCTATCTAGACAAATCACACCATGCTTTGTACATCAGGTAGCACAGAAAAAAAGAAACAGTGCAGAATATAGGTTTGCAGCTACAGAAAAAGTGCCAAGGTCACAATGGGATAGGTTGGAAGATTGAGGATATATTCTTAACACATGTATATTCAAGAGAGAGTTGGATATGGGAGAAAGCAGGAACGGGGTACTGATTCAGGATGATCAGCCATGATCATATTGAATGGCTATGCTGGCTCGAAGGGCTGAATGGCCTACTCCTGCACCAATTTTCTATGTTTCTATGTCCATTCATGACTCTGATAGAAGCAGGAAGAAGCTGTTTCTGAATCTGGTGGTGCATGCTTTTAAGTTTTTACACCTTCTGCCCGAGTGCAGAGGGGAACGAGAGAAGGACTGAGGTGTGAGTGTTTGTTGATAATGTTGGCTGCTTTCCTAAGGCAGCATGAATTGTAGGTGGTGGGAAGTCTGGTCTATGTAATGGACTGGGCTACATCCACAACTCCTGCAATTTCTCGCAGGCTTGGGCAGAACTGTTTCCAAACAAAACCATGACGCATCCCAATAGGATTCTTTCTATGGTTCATCTAAAATTGGTAGGGGCCATTCGGGCCATTCCAATTTTCCTTTGTCTACTGAGGAAGTAGAGGCATTGATGTGCTTTCTTGCCCATATTGCCAATATAATTGGACCAGGACAGATGGTTGGTAATATTTATGCCTAGGAGCTTAAAGTTCTTGACTATCTCGACTTGAGCATTTATTAATACTGAATGGGGCATGTAATCCATCTTGCTTCGTAAAATCAATAATCAGCTCTCTCATCTTGTGGAGATTGATTGAGAGGTTGTTGTCTTGATACCAGTCTATGAAGCTCTCTATCTCCTTCCTATATGCTGTCTCGTCATTGTTCGAGTTTGCGCCCACTATGATGGTGTTATCTGCACACGTGTACATGAAGTTGGAGCAGATTTTGGTGGCATGGTCATGGGTGTATACATGACAAGGGGCTGTATACAGTCGAGAGTGTATAGGGAGCAGGAGAGAAGGCTTTGAGGTTACATTTCGACACAACTTAACAGTCTGGCAATACCATCCTGAATGAGTGAAACCCTAATTACATGTTTTGCAAAAGATCTGTCTATAAATCTGTGCCCTTAAACTTTCTAATAATGTCACTGCAGTCAGATTTCCTGTGTAAAATTGTCAATAGATTTACCAAAAACAAATGCCCAGCAGTGCAAACCTTAATTATGTCCGCACTGATAATCCCCACAGCTTACAAACCAGCTAACAGTAAATTGATGGCTCCTTCCTTCTGTTAAGTCATCTACACTTAAACCAAGAGAGTAAATACAAGTGTTGTGTATTTTATGATCACAGTTTAAAAGTGTTTCCGTTTGCAATTAAATCTCCAAATGGCCAACAGCATAATGAGAATCTTGCAGCCAAAAGCTTCCGGCAGTGGGAAACGACATTTCGGAGAAACCCACTTGAACGCCAGAATATTTCAAATAATGAGGAAGAATCGATGCATTGTGGCAGGAAAATTGTAAATGAATTTGTTATCCACTTCATAACTCTGGCAAGCTAGGAGTGCATTCTAGCAATAAATTGCACTGTGATTGTGAAGCATTCTGTTTGCAATCTAGTGCAGACACAGTGGCATCTTTGTCTGTGATAAATTGTAGTCAGACCCCTTTACAATGTCGATAGATCCATGTTCCTAAATCTCACTGCAAATATTGATCCTCCCACCAGTTGCCCATTCATCGCTGTGATGAGGATTGGTCCATTGACACACAGCTGTAGCCGGCGCTCACTATGGCAGACGCCGTCTGACATGGGGACCCATCTGAAGTAGGGTCTTTTGTTGCATGCTATCCAGTCAGCAGAAAGATCATCCATGATTACAATCGAGCCATTTACAGTGTATAGATATATGATAAGGAAATAACGTTTAGTGCAAGGTTAAACCAGTAAAGTCCGATCAAGGAGAGTCCGATGGTCACCAAAGAGGTAGAAACATAGAAACATAGAAAATAGGTGCAGGAGTAGGCCATTTGGAAGACTGAGCCTGCACCGCCATTCAATATGATCATGGCTGAGCATCCAGGTAGATAGTAGTTCAACACTGCTGTCTGCTTGTGGTTGGATGATTCCGTTGCCTGATAACAGCTGGGAAGAAACTGTCCCTGGAGGTGTGCGTTTTCACACTTCTATACCTTTTGCCTGATGGGAGAGGGGAGAAGAGGGAGCGGCCAGGGTGTGACTCGAACTTGATGATGCTGCTGGCCTTGCCGAGGCAGCGTGAGGTACTCTCCGATAACTCCCTAATATCTTTTATTTCTATTAAGGTCTAATCACTCTAAAATCCAAAGCATACAGACGATAGAACAGTGCTAAAGCTAGTCTGACAAGAATGTACCTGTTCCTTCTGAGCTTAGCAGTTGCACAAATCATTCACTGAAGTCGGAGAACATTCACAGTGAAGGGTGCGGTGCTTTCATGTACGAGCTTTCTCATTCAGCAAGATGAAGAACGGCGCCCGCCCGCAGGAGCGAACAGAAGTCACAGCCTACCCTCGGGTTCCAACTTCTCCTCGCATGGATAATTGGCTTGACTGGTAGTTAAAATGTGTGCTGGCTGTTTTTCATTTAATAACGTGCTGATCTTAGCTGTACATAATAGATAACGGAGTTTTGACAGATTCAAGTTTTTCTATTTAAATTGAGCTGAAATTGTGTGCTTACTGAGATTGATCGCAACTCCCTGTAGTAGATTGACAAAGACAAATGTAACGTAATCTCATGATCCTGACACTTTGCTGAAGAATAGTAGAGATCTTCAAAAGCAGTTGCTGCAAAGCTTGAAATAAAAAGAGAATAAGACACATTAGCTCCTCGCAAACAACCATTCAGATTCATTCCAAGAACCTATCTGAAGGAAAGTTGGCAGGACAAGGTATTATTCAGCAAGACAACCTGTTTATTGGAAATATCAACAAAATGCAGCATTTGCATTATTGGTAATTGAAAATAACAAAATAATCTTATAATTTTAATATGAAAATCTCTCAACATTCCTAAATTGATCACTGAGTCAGGAATTTGTGGAATTGTAGATGGCAGATTGTCTAAAGATGCAGCGGGCAGGAGGTCAGCTGGAGTTGGGCGGATCAATGACAGATGGTGTTTAATCCAGATAAGTCTGGTAATATTGGACTTTGGGAACAATATTGGGAAGACATTTGGAGTAACAAACAGGGACCTTGACAAACAGAGAACTAGGGGCACAAGTGCATAGCTCATTGAAGGGGCAACACAGGGTAGTGGAAGGGCATTTGGTGTGCTTGCCAATGCATTAACTATAAGAGTTGGGATGTCATGTTGCAGTTGTACAAAACATTGGTTAGATTACATTTGGGGTGTTATGAGCAGTTCTGCTCACCACAGTACAACGAGGATGTGGTATCAATGGAGAGTGTGCAGAAGAGATTCTCACCAGGACGTTGCCTGGAGTGGGGGCTGTAGTTTTAAGGGGATTGGATAGGCTGGGCTTATTCTCACTGAGCATAGAAGACTGAGGTTTGTACATTTATACGAAGTATAGTTGGGAAAGATAGTGTAGAGGTCCACGCGTTGTGTAAACACTCAGTTTAATAAGTAACCGATACAGCCCCGTCGCTCACGCGCGCATTGTTCACATTTAACTCCTATTGTGCCGTCGCTCGTGAGCACACACGTTAAACTCCAACTGCTAATCCTTTGAATTCCAACTGCCTAATGATCCGCTCCATGTCCGCGTGATTGGTCGGCCCAGATCACGGCCGGTCCACGCGTGAGTTTGAGGCCGACCAACGATGGTTCAATACCAAAATGGCTCAGCCCGCCACATGATGCCACATGACCCCCCCCCCCACGACCCGGAGTGATGGAGGCAATTAGGCTCACGTGTGAGGCGGCCTGATCTCATGTACGCGTCTCCTGTGTTCGGGGTTGCAGCTGGCAGAGTTGAGGGCGGGTGCGATCGTGACGATGGATGTCCTGCACTAATTTGTCAATGTCCAAGGGTTAAGACAGTCTCGTACCTGCCGCCCATGTTGATGACAAAAGTCGTGGTTCCATGTTGCCTGGAAAGGTCCCTCGTAAGGTCTTTGCAGTGTCATATGGTGGGAATGACGGCAAAGGAAGACGTGCTGGCAGTCCTGGAGGGCGGGTGGGACGTACGCGGTGGTGAGTCCGTGGCAGGACGTTGGGACTGGAGAGTGCGTGCCCGCCTTCTCCCGCGGGCGCGTCAGCATGGTCGTGGGTGGTTCCTGATGTCCACGTGCCACCGGGATCAAGTCCCCTAGGACCGTAAGCGGGACGCCGTACACCGGCTCGGCCGAGAAAATTGGCAGATCCTCTTTCGGGGCAAAGTGTCTGCCCAGCAGGACCCACGGCAACTCGTCCATTCACTCCGGGCCGGTGAGCCGTGCCTTTAGGAATGCCTTCAGGCGCCGGTGCAAACGCTCCTCTAGGCCGTTTGCTTGTGGGTGGTTGGCCGTAGTGTGGTTCAACTGTGCGCCAAGCAGCCAGGCCATTGCTGATCACAGCTCGGAGGTGAAGTGCCTCTGTCAGAGGAGATGTCCACTGGCACACCAAGGCTGGCGATCCAGTCGGCAGTGAGGGCACGTGGCAGTGGAGGTATCTGAGTGCGGGACGGCTTCCGGCCATCTCGTGAATCGGTCCACGATGGTGAAGAGGTGGCTGATGAGGGCAGCGGTCCAACGATGTCGACATGGATGTGGTCGAAACGCCGGTGTGTCAGCGGGAAATTCTGCAGCGGTGCCTTGATGTGTCGCTGAATCTTTGTGGTTTGGCAGGGGATGCACGCCCTGGCCCAGTTGCCGACCTGTTAGCACAACCCATGCCACATGAACTTAGCTGCCACCAGAGCCGTTGTTGCCCGGGTGGAGTGGTGAGACAAACCATGAACCATGTCGAACATCCGGCAGCGCCAGGCAGCGGGGATGATGGGTCTTGGCTGTCCCGGAGGAGCGTGGTGTCACACATCCTCCAACAACAGGCCTGAGATGGCGGCACAGTAAGCGAGCGTCTCCTCATGCCTTCATTGGGCAGCTGCCACGGCCGTGTAGTCAACACCTGGATGGCATTGATGGCGGTGCGGGACAACGCATCTGCAGCCTGCTTGTTCTTGCCTGCGATATGCTGGACGCAAGGCGATGTAGGTCAGGTGACGCTGTTGACGGGATGGCCAGGGATCAGACACCTTGGCAAAGGCAAATGTGAGTGGCTTGTGGTCGGTGAACGCTGTGAATCCCCTGCCCTTGAGGAAATAGTGGAAATGCCGGATGGCCAGGGAGAGCGCGAGTAGCTCCCGGTCGAAAACGCTGTATTTCTGCTCGGGGTGTCTCAGGTGACAACTGAAAAAGGCGAGGGACTGCCAACTTCCATCGGTCTGTTGTCCCAGCACTCCACCCGCGGCTGTGCCAGATGCGGCAGCCATGAGAGCTGTTGGCGCGTTGGCCCGTGGATGCACCAGCATCGGCACCTTTGCCAGCAGCTCTCTGGCGTTGTTGGAAGCGGTCGTGGCTGCGTTGTGTCTCGGCTTGTTGGCTGGTGCCTCGACCAGCGGTTGCATGGTCCTGAAGGCCGCTGGCACAAAATGATGATAGCAGGTTACCATGCCGACAAACTCTTGGAGTCCCTCCACCGTAGAGGGTTTGGGAAACTGGCGAATGGCCTCGACCTTGGTCGGGAGCAGGACCACACCAGGCAGATTGATGTGATGGCCGAGGAGACTGATGGATGGGAGGCCAAACTGACGCTTGTCAAGGTTGATGGCCAGGCCATGCTCGTTGAGCCGCTGGCAGAGCAGCCGGAGGTGTGCGCGGTGTTCCTGGCGAGAGCGGCTGGCGACGAGGATGTCATCTACGTGAATTACCACAAAGTCCAGCACGTGTCTATGTGCCGCTGGAAAGCCTGGGCGACGTTCTTGAGGCCAAAAGGCAACCGTAGGAACTCAAAGAGCCCGAACGGGGTGATGAGAGCCGTCTTGGGGATGTCTCTGGGTGGACTGAAATCTGATGGTAGCCACGTACCAGGTCAATTTTGGAAAAAACCTTGGCGCCGTCCAGATTGGCTGTGAAGTCCTGGATGTGAGGGACAGGGTACCAGTTGGCCGCTGTGACATCATTGAGATGGCGGTAGTCCCCACAGGGTCTCCAGCCCCCACACGCTTTGGGGACCATGTAAAGTGGAGATGCCCACGGGCTGTCTGAGTGGTGCATGGAGTGGCAGTCCGGTGGTGGGGATATGGTGCTTGGGGCTGGCCGTTGTGAATTGGGGGGGTTTTGATGTCGGGGAAATCGGCCAAGATCTGGGCGTACTCGTTGTCGAAGGTCACCGAGTCGAGATGTGGCGCAGTCAATTCAGCGTGGCGCAAGGTGATCGACTCGAATGTCTCAGATTTGACGAGACGTTGTCCCTTCACATCGACCAGCAGGTAGTGCGCCCGGAGTAAATCGGCGCCCAGCAGCGGTTGGGAGACATCAGCGATATCAAAAGGCCACTTGAAGTGACAGGAGCTGAAGGCGAGCGGACCGTGCGGACCCCTACGTCTTGGTGTTGCTGCCGTTGGCGGCGGCCAGAGAGGCCCCCTCTTTCCGGATGGAGTGTCGGCCCCCCCATGAAGGCAAAACACTGACCTCTGCTCCCGTGCCCACGAGTAAACGCCACCCGAATGACGGTCCCAGGTGTAGAGGAGGTGAAGCTTCTGGCAGGCTGCAGTAGCCACTACTGGCGGCCGGCCGAGGCGTTTCCCAGATGGGTGCAGGGTGGTTGGCATTGGCGGGCCTCGGAACCCCACCTTTGGTGATAGTAGCATCACGTTCCTTTGCCGGCGTCGATCATGGAGGCTGGGACCGGTGCTTGACCCACTGAGGCACCGCAGAGACCTGACTGATGGTGGCGTCACCTTGCTGCTTGCCCGGCCACAGCACGTCCGCACGGGCAGCCAGCCGCTGGGGGTCGGTGAAATTGTCGTCCGCGAGGAGCAGGCGAATGCCATCAGGCATCTGCTCGAGGAAAACCTTTTCGAAGAGGAGGCAAGTGTCCGTCCATCAAGGCGAGCATTTCATCCATAAGCACAGACAGCTTGCGGTCGCCTAGACCATCCATGTGCAGGTGTCTGGCTGCCCTGTTGCGGCGTCTGACCAAAAGTGCACAAAAGGAGCGTTTTGCGGCCCTCGTACTTGCCTTCGGCTGGTGGCTGGCGAAGGTAATCGATTAGGTGCCCGGCGGTGTCCTGGTCCAGCGCACTGACTACGTAGTAGTATTTGGTGGCATCGGCAATGATCTGGTGAATGTGGAACTGGGCTTCAGTCTGTTCAAACCACACTTGGGGATGTGATGTCCAGAAAGTGGGCAGTTTGATCCAAACTGCATTCTGTTGGTCTGGGTTGTCGGCTACAAACAAGATAAAATCCAAAATAGGCCGTTTGGCTCATCGGGGTCATCACTGTAGAGGTCCACGCGTTGTGTAAACACTTCATTAAATAGTTTACAGCCCCGGTGCTTGTGCGCGTGTCAAGTTCATATTTAACTACTACTGTGCCGTCGCTCGTGAGCACACACAAGTTAAACTCCAATTGCCAATCCTTTGAATTCCAACCGCCCAACAGTCCGCGCCCACCCCCTGACAGCGTGATTGGTCGGCCCAGATCACGCCCGGTCCACACGAGAGTTTGAGCCCGACCAACAACGGTTCGATACCAAAATGGCTCAGCCCGCCACCATACAATCTTTTTTCCCAGGGCGGGAGACTCGAGAACCAGAGGCACAGGTTCAAGGAGATCTGAGCAGTAGGTTTTCACTCAGAGGGTTGACCGGGTTTACCCGGAAGCACAGCCAGAGGATGTGGCTGAGGCAGATACAGCTTCTAGATTTCAAAGCTGTGTGGAGATGTACTTGGATAGGAAAGGCATGGAAGGATATGGGCTGTGAGAGGCAAATGGGACTTGTGCAGAGGGGATCAGGAACAGTATGGACGAGGAGGACCAAAATATCTCATTTCTGGGCTATATGATTCCACTTGAAAAGTGAAAAAATTACGGCGGAGGTATGAAAAGCAGAGGAGCGGGGAGTGAGATGGTATTTTGTTATAAACTGGAGTAATGTGGGTCCTTTGTGCTTATTCATCATTTGGTTAGATATCAGCAATCAATGTATGATGTGTAGGGAGGAACTGCAAATGCTGGTTTACACCGAAGATAAACACAAGATGCTGGAGTTTCGCAGCGGGTCAGGCAGCATCTCTGGAGAAAAGGAATAGGTGATGTTTTGGGTCGAGACGCTTATTCATACTGAAGTACAATGTATGATAGACAAAATTGCTGGAGAAACTCAGCGGATGCGGCAGCATCTTTGGGGCGAAGGAAATAGGCAACGTTTCGGGCCGAAACCCTAGGGTTGCCCATTTCCTTCGCTCCATAGATGCTGCCGCACGCGCTGAGTTTCTCCAGCAATTTTGTCTACCTTCGATTTTCCAGCATCTACAGTTCCTTCTTGAACGAAGTACAATGTATGATGTGTAGGAAGGAACTGCAGATGCGAGTTTAAACCGAAGATAGATGCAAAATGCTGGAGTAACTCAGCGGGTCAAGCAGCATCTCTGGATAGGAATGGGTGACATTTTGGTTGAGATCTGGGGGATACAGAGGCACGGTGTGAAAACGAGCTGAGGAAAATGTAACACATATCACATAGGAGGTAACAACAAAGCAAAAGGAGATAAAATATAATCGAGGACAGTCGGACTGTTCAGAGAAATGGGAAGGGGGGAAGGGATGGAGAGCAAGGGTTACTTGAAGTTAGAGAATGTATGATGTTATTTTCCACAGACATATTGTGATTGTTTGTATTTTTACTCTGCAGTGTCCTGGATGAGGAGAGCAGCAACCTGCGGCAACAGAAACTCGATAAACAGGTAACACCTTTACCCATTGCATATGCTGCTGCTTGGTATCTCTGTATCAGTCTCGCCATATCAGTAAGTTAGCAAACAGTCTTTGAGTCAACCAACGGCTAACATCCATTACTATGTGTTGGAATATGCCAAGGTTTAAAAACATATTTGCAGAACAAAATGGTCAAAGTGGAGGGGGGCGTGCACTTGTCGGCGCCCCCCTCCATGTGGCGACCCTTTGCATACCTTAGGTATGCAAAAACAAAGAATTTCACTGTGAATAGTCACATGTGACAAGGTATTGCGGCTTAAGGACGTGCACAAGGCAGAGAATTGCGGAGACTGCAGTACTCTGAATGCTGCAGTCAGCAACATCTGCAAAGAGGACAGAATGTGTACGAACTGCAGATGCTGCTTTACACCGAAGGTGGACATAGAAAGCTGGAGTAACTCAACATGTCAAGCAGCATCTCTGGACAGAAGGACCAGGTGATGTTTCGAGTCAACACCCTTCTTCAGACTGAGAGTCAGGGAAGAGGGAGACTAGAGATATGAAAAGGTACACAGTACAAATGAATGAAATGGATGCAAAAGGACAAATCCAAGCCAGCAACGATGTCAGAGAGTAGGAGGAATCAGAGCTTGAGCAGCTCTGCTGCAGAGCTCTCATTGGAGACAGGGTGAGAACTTCAAAGTCTGCAGGCATACCTTGAGGAGATTTCACAGTGGAGCTGACAAAATGCGTAAGATTTTTTACTCCTTTATTACACCTAAGATAGACACAGAAAGCTGGAGTATCTCAGTAGGTCATGCAACATTTCTGGAGAAAAGGAATAGGTGATGTTTTGGGTTGAGACCCTTCTTCACACTGAGAGCATCTCTGAAGAATCAAGCAAAGAGGACAGTCAGGTTACGGAAATGTCAACTGTCTCAATGGTACTTTATTGTCACAGGTGCAATGAAATTCATGTTTGTATAGTTTAGTGCAAGTCTGGCCATACATCACAGATGCATCTTAAATAAGCATCTCAGATACAGTGCGTGTCTAGCAGTAATGCCACGTAGACAGTATACAGAGTCACCAGGTTTGACACCATTTTCAAGTCCCAGTTTGTTGTAAGTGCAGGGATCTTGATCTGACCATAAAAGGTGTGTTGTGCTGGCAGCGTTGCAGGGTCGGTCTGGCCAAGATAGCCGCTGCCGGCCGGTCCGGTCTGGCCAAGATAGCCGCTGCCGGCCGGTCCGGTCCGTGCGCTCGGCCTGTTGGAGCGGCCCCGCCGGCTGCTGCAGGCGCGGCTCCGTCCGCATGTCCCACACACACGCGCTGCACATCTGCGGGCTGCCAGCTGCTCACATCTGGGCTCTTTCAAAGATGCATAAGGACATTGGAGACTTTATACGGGGTGCAGTGTCTATATGTATTACACGAGATCAGGATCATCGAGTGCGTTTTTGCCGCTGTCGGGCCGGGCCGCGGCTCCCGGTCCCTGGTCATCCGTCGCCTCGGTCAGTCACCCCTCTGGCCACAGCCGCACTCCGGGCACCCGCTGACCAGCCCGGGAGGGGGGTCGGGGGGGGGTATTCCCCGGGGGGGGGGGGGTCCCCGGGGATTCCCCTGTGGGGGGGGGGGGGGTCCCCGGGATATTCCCCTGTGGGGGGGGGGGTCCCCGGGATATTCCCCTGTGGGGGGGGGGGTCCCCGGGATATTCCCCGGGGGGGGGGGTCCCCGGGGATTCCCCTGTGGGGGGGGGGGGGTCCCCGGGATATTCCCCTGTGGGGGGGGGGGGGTCCCCGGGATATTCCCCGGGGGGGGGGGGGGTCCCCGGGATATTCCCCGGTGGGGGGGGGGGTCCCCGGGATATTCCCCGGTGGGGGGGGGGGGGTCCCCGGGATATTCCCCTGTGGGGGGGGGGGGGTCCCCGGGATATTCCCCGGTGGGGGGGGGGGGTCCCCGGGATATTCCCCGGTCCCCGGGGGGGGGGGGTACATTAACCACACATAACAGGGGGGGGGGGTCCCGCGGGTCGCCCGGGAGGGGAGCGGAGACCCTCGGCCTATCCAAGGAGGGAGTGGGGTATCCGGCCAGGGGTAGCGGGGCTGGGGGATGCCCCGGGCTGGCTGGGACCTCTGTCTGTCTGTCTCTGTCTGTCTGCCGGCTGCCGGCCCCTGGGGCGGGTGTGGGGCGCAGTCTCCCCGCGGGTGTCCGGGCCGGCAAGCTGACCTCTCCCCCTCCCTCCTCCCTCCCTCTGTAGCGCACCTTGTTGGAGCAGAAGCAGAAGCGCCGGCGCCAGGAGCCGCTGATGGTGCAGCCGAGCGGGGATGGCCGCTGCCGGCCTCGGCGAGCCCACCAGTCCGAGGAGCAGGCGCCGCTCGTCGAGTCTTACCTCAACAGCAACGGCAGCATCATCTACCACGGTGAGCCCAGGACCCCTGTACCCCCTGACCCCTGTACTCCCCCTGCACTCCTCCTCTCCCCCTGCACCCTCCCCCTCCCCTCTCCCCTCCCTCCCTCTGCACCCCCCCTGCCCCCTCCCCCTCTCTCTCCCTCTCCCCCTGCACCCTCCCCTGTACTCCCCTCTCTCTCTCTCCCCTGCACCCTCCCCTGCACCCCCTCTCCCCTTGCGCCTCACGAACTCTTGCACCCTCTGCCCTGCAGCCCACTGTCAGGAGCCCCTCACCTGAACCCCCACTCCCTGTACCCCGTACCCTGCACCCAGCTCCTCGTTGATCACAGTTCTGCGTTATTTGCTTAGATCTATGTTTAAAGCCATTTCACATCATCTGAGATTTCCAACATTTTAATGTTTCAATATTCACCTGAGATTCCCAATGCTCTGACACTATTTCCACTTTGCAGTGTTACATCTCTATCTGAATTCTAAAGATTTGATCACTGATTTTCTCTCAGGCCGGGAGTAATGGTGACTGACGGAGGTGTCAGGAGTGAAGCTGACCCATTGCAGGCAGTGCCCAAGAGTGGTGTATGGGTTTAGTAGAGGGGGGATGGTTTGCTGCCTTGTCCCACGGATCCATGCGCTCAGTTGGACAGAGACGGCTTACAATGGATGATCCATACCTTGTGCCGGTCTCGCCTTAGTGACGTTATTTGTAGCAACAGTAACAGCAACAAAACTAACATTGCCTCCTATTTAATTTCTCAGCAGGACCTTTGCTCCTTGCAACTTCAACGCTGGGGTTGAAGTTCAACATTAGGGATAGTTCAGTCCCCTGAGCAGGAAATAGGTAAAGACAGAGTCAACAGTGTTACAGTGCGATTAGATTGTCGACATCTTCCTGGTATAAATTAGTCATAGAGTTATACAGTACAGAAACAGGCCCTTCGGCCAAACTGATCCATGCTGAATAAGATGCCGCCATCTTTAGCTCGTCCCATGTGCCTGCGTTTGGCCCATATCCCTCTAAATCAGAGTAATAGTTTTAGTTTTGATTTAATTTATTGTCACGTGCACTGAGCTACAGTGAATGAAAAGTTTTTGTTGCGTGACCAGTCAGCGGAAAGACAATGATTACAATCGATCCATTAACAGTGTAAAGATACATGAAAAAGGGAATATGTGAATACCTTTTAGTGCATGGTCGAGCCAGTAAAGTCCGCTCAAAGATAGTCCGCACGTCTCCAATGAGGAAGATGTAGTTCGGGACTGGTCTCTAGTCGGAGGACCCAAAGTCAAAGTCAATTTTATTTGTCACATGCATCTGAAGGTGCAGTGAAATGAATTTGCCAGCAGCGATACACTTAAAAAGAACACACAATACACGATAGAATTTTACACAAACATCCACCACAGCATTCTTCATTGTGGCGGAAGGCAACAAAGTTCAGTCAATCGTCCTCCTTTGTACATCCGTGGTCAGGGCCATAAACCTTCCGTAGTCGCCGCTACAGACGGCCGGATGTACAGGCCTCTCGTCCGGATGATCAAACCTCTGACGACAGGACGGTCAAACACACTCCGTGGCTTGTTTCCTACGGACCTCGGCTTCAAGATGTCATAGGCCGTAGGTCGGCGGGTCGGAGCGCTTCCCGGCAAGGAATCCCAGACCCCGGATGATAAGTCCATGCCACGCCCGCGGCTAGAAGCTCCGCAGACCACAGCCCCTTGATGCCAAAGTCACTAGGCCAGCGATCGGAGCACTCCTCTCTGGCGACCCCCAGCAAGGGTTCGGCCGCTCCACGATGGAAAAGTCCAGGCTGCGCACGCTGCTGAAGCCGCTCCAATCCAAGCTGTTAGGCTGCGAGGGAGGCGACATGGAAAAAGCCACCTCTCCATCGAGGAGGCGACCGAAAGTGGTTTCCCCCATTGCCCCCCCCCCCCCCCCCCCCCCCCCACCACCACCCCCACACAAGACACACCAAGAGACACCTAAACTAACATTTGGACACACCAAAAAAGTCAAAATAACGAACACGCTGCTGGCAGGGCAGCCGACTCGCAGCGCCCCCACCGATGGTTCAGTTCCTATATATATTGCCTGTTCAAGTGTCTTTTAAATATTGTTATAGTACCTGCCTCAACTACCTACTTTGGCTGCTCGCTTCATATACTCATCACCCTCTGTGTGAAAGTCATTCCTTGGGTTCCCATTAAATCTTTTCCCCCTCTCCTTAAAACTTATGTCCTCTAGTTCTTGATTCTTCTACTCTGGGGGTAAAAGACTGTGAATTCACCCTATCTGTTCCCCTCTTGATTTTATATGCCTCTATAAGATCACCCCTCAGCCTCCTGCGCCCCAAGGAATAAAGTTCTTGACTGCCCAACCTTTTCCTAGAGCTCAGACCATTGAGCCCTGGCAACATCCTCATAAATCCTCTCTGCACTCTTTCCACAAGCAGGGTGACCAAAACTGACTGCAGTGTGGCCTCGCCAGCATTTCGTACGGCTCGAACATAACTTCCCAACTTCCATATTGTATAACAATAGTTTGAGGTTGTCATTCTCAAACGCTGGGTATGGTATATCAGGGTTGAAACATTTTTTAAAATGCGGGTGCTGGAAATCTGAAATCTGAACACAACGTGCGAAATGGGGGCATAGTGCAATGAGAGTCAAACAGCTTGGCAATTTCAGCATCGTGGCTGGGGACTACTGTACATTCTGGGGAAAGGAGCTGATGCTTACCATGTGATCATCTCCACTCTGGTCTCTGATATACTCACAGACTGAGAAAGCAGCTCAGTGAGGTAGGGCTGTTCGAGATGGGGTCAGGCTCCGAGCCTCACCGTCAGACAGTCAGAGACAGACAGACTGTTAGAGACAGACTTTGTCACAGACTGTGAAACCAGCTCAAACCAGGTCAGGTGTAAACAGAAGTTAGAGAAGTGAGTAAAAGGACCAAGTTTAGAGATTTATATCCTTTCCGTTAGGTGTCAGATACGTTGCTTCAGTTACAACAAGTTTCTGCTCTTTCTACTGAATGAGAGTGGACTTGTTCTCACCTCGGCTGATTGCTGTACTTTATAACAGTGAGATTACAACCATTGGTCCTGTAAATTCATGAGCAGCCCATGTTCTTCAGTGATGAGGAGAAAACTACCAGCCCCAGGCATCAAACGATAAAAGTCAATATCTCTTAGCTTCTAATTGTAAAATGAATCTGTTTCTACTTGGGATAATTTCACACTGGTGTTTCGCTGATTGTTATGAAGTGTCTTTGCATTTCATGGGAGATTGTTATTGAACTGTTACCTTGTTAACTGTGGTTGTTCATTCCTGTGACTTGCATCGAATGTGACATTCTACCCCGGCCACGGGGCTGTTAGTTTTTCAACAAAAGGGTCATATTCATTGCTGCCTTCTGAACAACATGGAGCTGAAAATTAAAATGAATGACTGCGCGCTACAGCTGGGAACAGCTTGTATAACTGGCTTGGGCTGCTGAGCTGAGGTTACAGTAGCTTCCCTACACGTAACACTGCTTGCTGTAAAAGCTGGTGTGTTCCCTGAAGGCACGGAGTGTAGTGTCCTTTGAGTGAGGTGTCGATGAAGTATAGACTTCAGGTAGGTCGCTGTAGGTCCATATCTCTGCGTCTCCCTCTCCCCTGACTCATTGTGAAGGAGGGTCTTGATCGGAAACGTCACTCACTCCTATCCAGAGATGCTGCCTGTCCTGCTAAGTTACTCCAACATTTTGTGTTTATCTACAGTGTAAACCAGCATCTGCAGTTCCTTCCTACACATAGGTCACTGTAGGTCTTGAACAGGTGTGATGTGCTGGTGCATACATCATCCAATTTGTGTCAGTTTAGAGTAATGCATCTAATTATCCGTCACACACTAGCTGGGGATGAGTTTGTGTGTCTGCCATACAGCACGGAAACAGGGTCTTCAGCCCGACTTGCCCACCCCAATGAAGGTGCCCCATCTACACTAGTCCCACCTGCCCGCACCACACTGAGTGTGTGCTTTTAACATTATTGTCGTGTGGATGCCCAGACTGGAATTAATCAGGAAAATACTCTACGTAGAAGAAACCAGTTTATGGCAAAAAGGAAGTTGGTTTAGGGTGCTGAGATGCTTGTCTTCAGGGTAAAGCTGGAGAGAGATGGAATATCTGGTCCAGGTCCTCCTGATAATTCCAGCGCAACCCATTTTTCCTGGGCCCAGATGTGTACGTAAGGCCAAAAGGGATCCCTTTTCTGAGGGATCTCAGCTATGTGAAAGTTATGCCTTAAGTGAGAGAGTCTCGAATGGCAGCACGAGCAAATGTTAATGTTTAGTTCTACATTAATTTAGGGCCGGCACAGCGGCGAGCTACTGCCTTACAGCGCCAGAGACCCAGGTTCGATCCTGACTGTGGGTGCTTGTCAGTACGGAGTTTGTATGTTCTCCCCGTGACCTGCGTGGGTTTCCACCGAGATCTTCGGTTTCCTCCCACACTCCAAAGATGTACAGGTTTGTAGGTTAATTGGCTTGGTACAAAATGTAAATTGCCTCCAGTGTGTGTAAGATAGTGTTAGTGTGCGGGAACCGCTGGTCGGTGCGGACTCGCTGGGCTGAAGGGCCTGTTTCCGCACTGCATCTATCAACTAAACAAATCCTAAAATAATAGTGAGCACTTTGTGCAACAAAATAAGATGCCGTCATGCCAGTGAAACAATGTCACGGTAATTATAAACAGAATAATACGGTGACAGGGCAGTGAAATAATCAATAGGTTTGAATGTCTATCTGTTTATCGCAACAAGACAAGTATAAACAATCACCAAAATGTCACCGTGGAATTACTCCGGGATATTGTTTTCAAATTTTATGAATACATTCTTTTGACAATTGTAAGCGCTCGAGTCGTGGAGCCGGTCTGATTATTGATTATTTCATCCTTGTTATTTAAATGCTTTGGCTGCCAACCTGATCATTGATGATTGTAGCCCCGGGAGGGGGAAAGAAGCGGAGATGGCTCCGCGGGAATGGACGGCCTGTCTGACGGAGTCCCCCGGTGGGGCAATCCAGGGCCGGGCTTTAGGTTTGGGTGCCTGACCCTGCTCTCTGTAAGGTTACCCTGAGGGCCATTGCTGAATTGAAGGTTGGAAGGAGGGAGAAGTGGTGGGTATTAGGCCCTGTTTGTATGGCCAGCACAGTCAATAAGTTAAACACAACCCACACTCATCGCACAATACCAGTTAGCCGACCTCGGATTGCAGCATTTTATCTCAGCAAAATAAACTTTATTATGATATATGTGGTCCTAATAAGTGTTTAGTTGTCGTGGAATTAAAGAATCTTGGGCTTAACGTTATATTAGATAGCGTCAATAGACAATAGACAAGAGGTGCAGGAGTAGGCCATTCGGCCCTTCGAGCCAGCAACGCCATTCAATGTGATCAGGGCTGAACATCCCCAATCAGTACCCTGTTCCTGCCTTCTCCCCATATCCCCTGACTCCGCTATTTTTAAGAGCCCTATCTAGCTCTCTCTTGAAAGCATCCAGAGAACCGGCCTTCATTGCCCTGTGAGGCAGAGAATTCCACAGACTCACCACTCTCTGTGAGAAAAAGTGTTTCGCGTCTCCGTTCTAAATGGTTTACTCCTTATTCTTAAATTGTGACCCTGGTTCTGGATTCTTAAACTGTGGCCCTGGTTCTGGTCTCCCCCAACTTTGTGTGTATGTTCATGGATCACTCTTCAATAGTTTCAGTTTGGATGTCAAATATAATGAAGATAGACACAAGGTACTGGAGTAACTCAGCGAGTCAGGCAGCATGTCTGGAGAAAAAGAATGGGTGACGTTATGGGTCGGGACCCTTTTTCATACTGAAAGAAGAGTGGCGGCAACTAGAGGTAATGAAAGACCCAAACAAATCAGGACCGGCAGCAGATAACCAAGGAAGGGGGGAGCACATAATGGCCCATTGTTGCCTGGGGAAGATGTGATAACGCAGGGATACAAAGATGATGTATTGACTGCCGGTCTACCAGATAGCAGTTTGTCAGCTCATCATCATTGTGATGGGGGAAGCAGTCATTTTATCATGTTCTTAGGTTACGTGAATGTAGCTAAATGATACATAGACATAATCAGTTCACCATATGTGTCCCTGAGCCACGTGCTCGGCCCTATAACAGATCCCTCTCCTGAGGTAATCCTGTTGACTTCGAGACATACCAGCCATGTTTTATAGCAGGAACTCTTTGAACGGGAATGGGCTGCTCCATTGGTTTTCCCATCTGGCCCTGTTCTGTACCTTGACCAGCAGTTTTATTTAAACAGTGCTGTGAATCACGTTGCTCTAAGTCTTTGCAGGGTTGAAGTTTGCTTTTTATGAGCATTAATATGCGTTCCTTCCTGCAAATGATTCATGATTCGTGATAAGAATGTGATCCAACTATCTCAGCTTGGCGATCTGTGTGTAGCAAATGGCCACTGTATGCAGATCAGTCCCATAATAATGTACAGGTTGGATAATAATATTTAGCTGCAGTTTCTTATGCACTGTGTGTTGCTGTGGAATCCAAGCCCAGAAGGAAGATGATAATTCATGTCTCCACTTCAGAAGCATTTTGAAAAGGGCATTAAGTTGTTCTAATGACATGATTTACATTTTGAATTAGCGTCACAGAATCAGCACGGGAACTGAACTTTGGGCCCAACTTGTCCATGCCGACCAAGCTGGCCCATCTAAACGAGCCCCATTTGCCCGCGTTTGGCCTATATGCCTCTAAACCGTTCCTCTCCATGTACTTGTCCAAGTGTCTTCTGAATGTTGTCATAGTACCTGCCTCCACTCAATAAAGTTTAAATTTGTCTTAATTAGTTAAAAACTAATTAAAGCCTGTAAAGGGCCGGAGTATCGGGGAATCCTTCTTCCATTGCCACTCTCCGTTGCTTGCCGCAGCTTTCAGAAACACAGTCCCAAGTACACCCCATTAAATGGACGCGTGTGGCAAGCTCTCTGGCTTCCTGAAACGTCACTGTGTGTCTCCTGCAAGACCCAGTGATACTGCGTGCGTGATCCAGGGCAAACTCGCAGATGGCCACAGACTTTCAAATGGAAATCAATGGGCACTTCTTTCAAATATTCATCATGGAGCATAGAACAGCGGAGCACATAACAGTCCCGTTAGCCCATAATGTATGTGCTCAATATGGTGCCAACCACACACTCAGGCAGCATGTTCCAGGCACCCTGTATAGTAGAAGTCATTAAAAAAAATAAAAAATCTTGCCCGCACATGTCCTTTAAATTTTATCCCTTTCACCTTAAAACTATGCCCTCTAGTATTTCCTTCCTGGGAAAAGGTTCTGTCTACCCTATCGATGCCCTGCATAATTTTCTATGCTTCCGTCAGGTTCCCCTGCAACCTCTGGCATTCCAGTGAAAACACATAAGTCTGTGTCACCCTCCTGTAGCGAAATAGCCCCATAAGCCAGACAAAGAGTGTGACCTGGCCTCGGGTGTGGGGCTGTCTACTTACTCGCTTTCTGCCACCATTGTCTGTTCTTCAAATACAAAGAGTGAACTCTTTTGCTTATTTAAACATTGGCTACACTGCCGTCCCAAGATGAACAAACTCCAAGGAAGCGTATCTGTCATGGTCTTAACATGGTTAGATACCTTATGTGACCATCTGTGAGAGTCCCTGGTGGAGGCGGAGTACAACCTTCTGTTGGAGCTCTGGTAGTTGACATTTCAGCCACGCCACGATGCAGAGCACTTATTAGAGTTTGGACAAACCAGGAACTGCAGATGCTGGTTTACAGATGCTGGAGTAACACGCTGGGTCAGGCAGCATCTTCAGAGAACGTGGTTAGGTGACATTTCGGGATGGGACCCTCCTTCAGACTGATTGTAGATTACTGGACCTGAGCATGTTTCATGCCATGTTTAGTTTTAGAGATACAGTATGGAAACAGGCCCTTCGGCCTACCATGTCCGCGCAGACCAACGATACTAACGCTATCCTACACGCATTAGAGACAATTTTAAATGTTAACGAAGCCGATTAACCCTCAAACCTGCACCACTGGAGTGTGGGAGGAAACCGGAGCCCTGGAGAAAACTCTCGCAGGTCACAGGAGAACATAACCTCCATACAGACAGCACCTGTAGTCAGGATGGAACCAGGATGGAACCCTGGCGCTGTGAGGCAGCCTCTCTACGGCTGCGCCACCGTGCCGAGACATACTGATACAGTGTACCAGCATCCCCAAAAGGTTAAACATCGTAATTTTATTTTCTAATCATATGTTTATATCGAACGTGTGCATCGACACCTTTTTGATGATATATATATATATATAGACTGTTTAATGCTATCAACTGGAAGAACTTTTAGACAGCAAGACATATATTTGTGTTTCTTTCAAACTTTCTTTTCATGCTTTCTGTTTGTGAGCAACAATGTCTAAAATACAGTACCTGCTCTTTATCTAAAGCCTGTTAAACTATTCCACCATTGTGTCCTTCCTTGAATGACTCTCTCTGCTTTATATGTGTCTCCCTTTGCTCTTTACCTCTCTCTCTGTGTTTTCTCTGCATATTTCCATGCAGCGGTACAGGAGACTGAACACGAGGATGTAACAGTTATATCAGAAGTGCAACCTCCAAAAGCTGCTAAAAAATCCAAGCCCTCAGCTGCAGGCTCACAATCTGCTGGCATCAAGAAGGAGAAAAAGGGCAAACAGAAAGGTCAGCTTGCTGCATGCAGACCAGTGTGGAGAAGCATGCCTGATCGTGGAGAGACTGACTGGGCGGGCTTACTTGCAATTAATGTTGTCCACAGTTGTGGAGTGGGCGATGAGTAGACATTTCTGTTAGAACTGCACAATCCTCCTGGTGTCAGTGCAGGATTTGTGCAACATGATATAAGAAAATCTATCCATGCTAAGAGAGGAGGGGACGTGCATGATGGAGTTCAGCAGCCTGTGTGAAAATGTTGTGATTTGTGAAATATTACGCACTGCTACGTCAAAAGAAAAGAACCTCATGCTACACAGTTGCGTTTACAATCACATCAACCGATTGCCTGCATTGATATTTATCTGCTCTACATTTGGTTAAAACCTTCATGGTTCGGTTACTGATGGCTTAGTTCTAGATTTTGCGACATGGGGAAAATAAACGTTGTTCTTGATGGTTTTTATTTGGAATGGTAAAGTCGTGGAGTTAGGTAGTTGTGGGCGAAACAATAGACAATAGATGCAGGAGTAGGCCATTCGGCCCTTCGAGCTAGCACCGCCATTCAATGTGATCATGGCTGATCATCCGCAATCAGTACCCCGTTCCTGCCTTCTCCCCAAATCCCCTGACTGCTATTTTTAAGAGCCCTATCTAGCTCTTAAGAGCCCTATCTAGACTATTAGATTTTGTAATAAGACAATTAAAGCACTCAAGAGTGAACTTTGATAAGCCATCGGGACATTTTTAATATTTGACATTTCTGTTCTTTATATTATGTTTCTAAATAATAAATATTACCTGAAACTGTCTCTGTGCCACAAGACTACAGCAGCATTTGTCTTGCCCAGCAAATGTGTTTGTTGGTTTTTCCGTGGATGACCCTGAATGGGGGTATGGGGGGTGGGGGGGTTGGGATTGTGTCGAGGCAGGGCAGCAAGCAAAACCTCGGCCCATTCAGGGAACAAACCATGAACAAGGCTCTGGACCTTTAAGGTGAAGTGGAAAAGATTTAACAGGAATCTGAGGGATAACTTTTTCACACAATGGGTGGTGGGTGTATGGAACAAGCTGCCAGAGGAGGTAGTTGAGGCTGGGAATATCCCGACGTTTAAGAAACAGTTAGACAGGTATATGGATAATGCAGGTTTGGATGAATATGGAGCAAACACAGGCAGGTGGGACAAGTGTAGCTGGGGTATGTTGGTAGGTGTGAACAAGTTGTGCCGAAAGGCCTATTTGCACGCTGTATCACTATGACTCTCTGAGCCAAAACGTCACCCACCCATTTTCTCCAGAGTTGCTGCCTGACCCACTGAGTTACTCCAGCACTTTGTGTCTATCTTGGGTATAAAGCAGCATCTGCAGCTGCTTTTGATAACAAACTCTGCATGTTGTCTTGGTGAAGTGTTGCTAGGTTTTTTTCTGAACACAACTATTAAATCTGTTGTGGTTTGTGGTTATCCTGAACAAATCTCTTGACTTAGTATAGATTTTACTTCGGAGTCACGTGAGTGACTACGTGACGAAGCCCCGCCTGGCGCTAGAACGGCATTACGTCGACGCTGACGGCAGAAGCAAGAGCTGCAGAGCGCAGCTCCTCGCAGCGGCCGGAACGGACCCGCAGGTAAGTGCAAGGAAAGAGGGGACGTTCTAAAAAAGACGTTACGCTGGTAGAACCAGCAAAAGTGAAAGTAAAATTTAAAATCAGAGTCACGCTGGCGTACTGATTTAGCCAGATAATAAAAAAGAAAAATGGAGAAGTCTCAAAGAAAAATTTCGCGGGTAAAAAGATCGTCCCGGGGTGAAGCTAAAGAGTCGGGACAAGAGATTAGTGCGGATCTGGTTCCGATACCGGTGGCCGCTGATTCACCCGTTAGTGAGACTATAATTTCTCCAGAAATGCAAACCACGGAGGAAAATGTTCCTAGAAAAAGTAAAAAGAAATCCGTGAGGCCCGTGGTTTCTGATAATGACTCTGATAATGAAAGTCCTCCGGATAATAAAGCTATATGGCTTAAAATGGAACATATGGAGAAAGTACTCCAAAATATAATGAGACAAGGGTCACAGTACCCAGAAGTTTCCCAAAATGACCCTGAGGGGTTTGAATATCCAGAATGTGGCTATGGGCCAAATTGGGAATTTGAAACTCCAGACCCAGGATTAAGGGCGGAGGAAGTCTCATTGGATATAATTCCAAGTGTATCAGGGCTGCAAAAGTCAGACCCTGTAAGTGGTGATGTGGATTATGAGTGCACACCACGAATAAAAAAGAAGAGGCCAGATGTGCCTGATATGGCAAAAGATTTTGCTATACCTGAAGGAAGTGGTGAGGCTATGGAAGAAAACCTAGCTGCCAGTATTAATTATATGGTATCTCACCAACTTCAAGATTCTGTGATGATTGAAACAGCAGAATTATATAAAACACCGGAAAATTGCACCTCATTGAAGGTACCTACGGTTAATCCGTCTATATGGACGCCTATGACTCCAGTCATGAGAGGACAAAAAATAAGATTTCAAAGAATCCTCAAACTGATTTCAGCTGCCATTACTGCTTTTGGAAGGCAAATGGAAGGGTCGGAAATGGTTAAAATCCAAAAAGATACTTTGGGCTTATTGTGCAATTCCTTCTATGAAATTAATTGTATGAGGAAAATTGCGATTCGGCCCATATTTCATCCAAGGTTTGCAGGTCTGTGTCGATCAAGTGGTGTTCAAGCTCCTGGTTATCTATTTGGAGAGAACCTGCCTAAGCAAATAAGAGAAATGGATGAAGAGGCTAAATCTATTAGCCACATGAGACCTTTCGTTTTTGGACAAAAAAGGTATTTTTCGTCAAGAAGGGGATTTGATTTTGGAAACAGAGGCAGGAATATGATAAGAAAAATATTATCATCCGACACAGCCTAATGTTCACCCGTATACGGGGAGAAGGAGACCACCACGTTCATATGGAGAGGTACAAAAAATGTATTCAATTCTTAAAGAAACTGTGGACAAATCTCCAGTTGGAGTGAGATTACAAATGTTTTATGATGAATGGCTTGCCATCGCATCTGATCAGTTTATTTTACAAACAGTTTCAGGAGCTACTATAACATTTAAAGAAGGTGTTAATTCTCCGGTACAAAATAAACCTGCTTATGGTTTCATGTTTTCTGCAATTGAAGAGGCAGAAATTAATGTGGAAATTGACAAATTGTTTAAAAAGGGTGTTATTGAAAAAACTGTTGAACATAAACATCAATTTGTGTCAAATATATTTCCAAGAAGTAAAAAAGATGGTGGTTGCAGAATTATTCTGGACCTTACAAACTTTAATACATTTGTCGAGTATAAACATTTTAAGATGGAAACTTTCAACACTACAAGACATTTGATATCAGCAGGTTGTTATATGGCTACAATTGATTTAAAGGATGCGTACTATTCAGTACCGATACACCAGTTCTTTCGAAGGTATTTAAAATTTAATTGGCTGGGACAGCTGTGGCAATTCAAAGCTTTACCAAATGGGTTAAGTTCAGCTCCCAGGCTCTTTACAAAGCTGTTGAAACCAGCATTAGCACAATTAAGAGCACAAAAGCACATCATTATGGCTTATCTGGATGACATTTTAATCATCAATAGTAATCAGGAATCAGCTGAAAAATCAGTAACTAAAACTTTATTTGAGAAGTTAGGTTTCTTGATTCATCCAAATAAGTCCCAGCTGCAGCCAGCACAGTCAATTAACTATTTGGGGTTTGTGATTAACTCAGTTACTATGTTAGTAACTTTGCCAACAGATAAGATTGATGATATTTTAATGACCTGTAGGGGTCTCATTCACAAACCTTATCCCTCCATCCGAGAAGTAGCAAAGGTTATTGGTAAATTAGTAGCAGCATTTCCTGCAGTAGAATTTGGTCCATTACATTACCAAAACCTTCAAAGGGACAAAATAAGAGCTCTAAAAAAGAGGCAGGCCATTTTGATAGGCCTATGCAATTAACAAAATAAGCTTTATTGGAATTGCAATGGTGGATTGAAAATGTCCCGCAAGCTGCTAAAAACATTCTGATACAACAGCCTGAAGTAATTTTACAAACAGATGCTAGTGCTCTCGGATGGGGGGCCGACAGATTCATTTACCAGCTGTGGGGGCAGATGGACTGTCCAAGAGGAAATGTTTCTCCAAACATATGGTATTAACTATTTAGAATTATTGGGGGCGTTTTATGGGTTAAAAGCCTATTGTTCTACAAAAAAAGAATCTGCATGTACTGATACAATTAGACAATAAAACAGCTGTTGCATATATTAATCACATGGGTGGAGTCATATCGGTATCATGTGATTGTCTGGTCAATCAGATATGGCAGTGGTGTATTAAGCACCAAATTTGGATTTCGGCAAATTATATCCCAGGTAAAGACAATGTGGTGGCAGACAATAGATCAAGGGTGTTTAAAGACAACACAGAATGGATGTTGAACCCAGTAATTTTCAGTAAAATTGTGATTCAATATGGGTTACCAGACATTGATCTGTTTGCATCAAGATTAAATCATCAATTGCCTAAATATGTGTCTTGGGAACCAGATCCAGATGCAGTAGCAGTAGATGCTTTTCACTACATTGGGGGAATATGTTCTTTTATGCTTTTCCGCCATTTGCTCTGGTTCAGCAATGTCTGAAGAAAATAGAACAAGATTCTGCCACAGGATTATTGGTGATTCCAAATTGGCCGACACAACCATGGTTCCCATTGATGTTATACATGATTAAAGAACCATTTTTGTCAATTCCTAGCAGCAGTGATTTATTAATAAAACCGGTAACCAAAGAAATTCATCCATTACATGCTTATATGAATTTGTTAATCTGCAGGTTTTGACCAGACCACTACAAGAGCTTGGATTGTCGGATAGAACTATGGATATTATAGTCGCATCATGGCGAGATAGCACTCAGAGACAATATATGACACATATAAAGAAATGAGAAATTTTTGTAGACAATCAAATATATCCTATCATACTGTGAACATTGCAAACATATTGGAGTTCCTTGCCGAGTTGCATTTTGAACAGCACTTAAGTTATAGTACCATTAATAGTGCACGTAGTGCCTTATCATCTTATTTAGGACAAATCGCTGACCAGAAATCAATTGGATCACATCCATTAATATCCAGATTTATGAAAGGAATCTTTAACAAAAATCCACCCAAACCAAGATATATAGAAATTTGGGATGTCAGCATTGTACTTACTTTACTTAGGCAATGGACTCCAATCGAAGTTTTATCATTGGAAAAGTTAACATTTAAATTAGTAATGTTAATGGCATTGGTATCAGCACAAAGGGTGCAAACATTACAAATGCTACGTTTAGACTGTATGCATGTGGCTGCAGATAACATTGTGTTTTATGTTTACGATCTGATCAAACAAAGCAGACCAGGGAGAACTGGAGCAAAGGTAAATGTTTCAAGCTTACCCTATTGATCCAACGTTGTGTGTAGTTAAACATTTGAATCAATATATAAAAGTTACCAAAACTCTTCGAGGTGATGAAAAAAACATTAATGATTACGCATAAGAAACCACACACAAAAGCTTCAGTGCAAACAATCTCAAGGTGGTTAAAACAGGTGTTACTTTTAGCAGGAGTAGACACTGATGTGTTCAAATCTCACTCCACCAGGGCAGCAGCTACGTCCGCGGCGAAGTTACAGGACGTACCACTCGAACACATTTTAGAAACCGCAGGGTGGTGTAAAGAAGAAACTTTTTCAAAGTTCTACAATAAACCTGTTCACACAATGACAGGCTTTGGACACGCGGTGTTGGGTTCACTATAATCACCTGCTTTGTTTCACTATCGATTGATATTATCGATTATGTTATCACTTATATCTTTTATCACTTTGTAATGGTTTCCCCAGATGTAAAAAGGGGGTTATTATATGTTCTTTTATCATTAAAAGATCTATGGAAAGAACTAAAACTGGTCTGGTAAAAGGTTTTTACTCATGTATGTGTTGACCTAGCCGGACTGTCGTATGGAAGAATTCTACGACATGGAAAACACAGAAGCTTCAAAATCTTCACGTAGTCACTCACGTGACTCCGAAGTAAAATAGTAAGATTAAACGAGAACTTACCAGTTCGAAGTTTGATCGTTATTTTATGAGGAGTAACGATGAGGGATTACGTGCCCTCCACTCCCCACCCTCATAAAATAAATGATCATCTGGTAGTTCTAAATCTATGATGAGCCTTACTATCTTACTCCGGCTATTATGTTCTGTGTTTTTCATGCCGCTGCTTTGAAGTATGCCGTTCTAGCGCCAGGCGGGGCTTCTTCACGTAATCCCTCATCGTTACTCCTCATAAAATAACGATCAAACTTCGAACTGGTAAGTTCTCGTTTAATCTTACTATTAAATCTTGATAGGGATATTTGGCACGTACAGCAGTGCAACTGGAGAGACTTGTTTGTGACTGCACTGCACTGCACTGTGCACGGTAGTATAAGTGCACCAGATTTATTGAGCAAGAGACCCAGGAACTGCAAATGCTGAAATCTTGAGGAAAACCCAAAGTGCTGGAGGAACTCAACAGGTCAGGCAGCATCTGTGGAAGGAATGGCCAGACGATGTTTGTGATCAGACTGATTTATTAAGCAATTTGTATGGAGTACAAAGAAGGAGCCCGAGAGGTTTACTGTTTGAGTCCTTCTATTTTGTTGACTGCGGGATATCTTGCCTCCGGTCACTATTACACTTTACTCTCTCCTCACTGCATACCTTGAGCTTCCTTTTTCTGATCTAGCACTTGTGGACGCCGCTGTTCCTTGCCACCTTCCTTGTTGATACCTGTGGTGTCATACAGCATGGAAACAGGCCCTTCGGCCCAACTTACCCATGCCGACCAAGATGCCCATCTGAAGAAGGGTCTCGACCCGAAACATCACCCTTTTCTTCTCTCCAGAGATGTTGCCTTCCCGCTGAGTTACTCCAGCTTTTTGTGCCCATCTACACTAATCCCACCTGCCCGCATTTGGCCCTCATTCCTCTAAACGTGTTCTTTTGCTGTACGATTCTAGCTACTGATATATATTTCACACAGAGGGCGGTGGGTATGTGGAATGAGTTGCCAGAGGAAATAGTTGAGGTAAGTACTATAACGGCATTTAAAAGACATTTGGAGAGGTCCATGGAGGATAGGTTTAGAGGGATATGAGCTAGAAGCGGGCTGGTGGGTCTAGTTTAGATAGACCATCTTGGACGGCATGGATGCGTTAGGCCTGTTTCCAGGTTGTATGATTATGTCATCCAGTACAGCAACAACGCTAAACATTTTACAATAGGTTTAGATATTTTAAAAGTTAAATTATTTCTTATTTTTTTCCCGTGCAGAGGTAGATGCTCAGAGGATCTTGTGTTTTTATCATATTTACCAAATTTTGCAACATATTCCATTTCTAATCTGCGTCCTGTCTCGATTTTACCGGACTTTCTTTCAGTTGCAGTCTTAAGCTGCTGAAACAATATACACACTCACAATGGAACCACTTGTATTATCAGTGTGAAGAACTGTATTTTGGAGTGCATTACCTCAGGGGTACCAAAGTGTTTCTGCAGCAGTCGATAGTCAATCGGATCCCAGCATCCTCCCTCTGGAGAACATGGATCAGTGACGCTTCAGGTCAGGTCTCTTTTTCAGACGGGTCCTGACACGAAACGTCACCTATCCACGTTCTGCAGAGATGCTGCGTTACCCGCTGAGTTACCCCAGCACTTTGTGTCCTTTTGTGTGATCCAGCACTAGCAGTTGCTTGGTTCTCCAGGGTGTGTAGACTGGTGCATCGGCTCGTATCTGACGTAGATTCTTGGTCAGTGTGGACAAGTTGGTCCGATGTTCGTGCTTCCCTGCTCTGTGATTCTGACTGGGATCATTGCCACTTCACCAAACCTGCTTCTCTTGCACTCTAATTTACACTAATATTCAGAGCAGATAAAATATTTCCACTCCCCTCCTTCACCAAACCGGCAGAATTGACTGTAAATTAAATGCTCCCAAACAGCTAATTACGTTTAAATTCCTTGCTCATTACAGCGGCAGAGAATCAATTTCATTTTTACCCTACGTTTGCCCAACTGAAAGTGACATTTTAATTAATTTTGCAGTCTTAATCTTTGCTACACTAATTTTTATTTGGACGAATTCTGCCTGTCAGCTGTTATCATTAATATATACACTGGGATGATGGCAATTTAAGATGAGTGAATCTAAAGGAAAGGAACACGTTATCAGTTTAAACATTTTGATGATACAAAATAAACGTTTAGACTTTTTTGATTACAAGAATCTAACAGCCCAGAAATGTTTAAAAAGATGAACAGATCACCCACCACCTCCCTCCACCCCCTCCCCTCTCCTGGATAAGATGGGCCAAAGGGCCTGCTTCTGTGCTGTCCGATTCTTCTCTGTGACATGAGTGTAAATGGGTGGTCAGGCAGCATCTCTGGAGAACATGGATCGGTGACGTTTCAGGTCATGATCTCTCAGGCTTTGTCCTGCCCCTCTACCAATCCCCTCACCACCCACCAGTCTGAAGAAGGGTCCCGATTTGAAAATCACCTATCCATGATCTCCAGAGATGCTGCCTGACCCGCTAAGTTACTCCAGCATTTTTGTGTCTAACCTTAGTAAACCAGCATCTACAGTACACTTCCTTGTTTCTACATTCCTTGGTTTGTCGCCTTTGGAATATGTCCATTGAAGGCCAGTAATAAAATGCTGTGTCATTAGGTTTTAGTCTGGACTCTCAATCTAAGACTGTGAATGCCGAGGCAGATTCTGCTGAGATATGAATGTGTTGCTTTGTCCGCCAGGGATCGATGGGCCGGCTGCCTTCCAGGACGATGTCCAGGAGGTTGGGAGTCAGGTCCAGATTCTGACTGTGGGTCAGTCGAGCAACGAGGAGGAAGATGGAGACACGGCCGCTAGCGGGCAGCAGGCACAGAGGCAGGACCTCCGCACAACCATGCAGATGAAAGGTGAGGCTCTTTGTTCTGCTGCTCACAAAACCTGCCGTCAGTGGCTCTGACTCTGCTGAAATAAATTAACCCCCCCCCCCCCTCCCACCCTTCAGTGGAAAAGCACCTGTTGTGTGCTTCGGGGGCAGGAGGGGGTGTGGGAGTGGAGGGGGTGAAGTGGAGGGATTGTTGATGAGAATGTTTAGTTTAATTTAGATTGTCACGTGTTCTGAAGTGCAGCGAAAAATGTCTGTTGTGTGCTATCCAGTCAGCAAAAAGACAATACATAATTACAACCGAGCCGTTTACAGTGTATTTACGTGATAAGGGAATAATGTTTAGTGCAAGGTTAAGCCAGCAAAGTCAGATCAAGGATAGTCCGAGGGTCACCAATGAGGTAGATAGCAGTTCAGCACTGCTCTCTGGTTGTGGCAGGATGATTCAGTAGCCTGATAACAGCTGGGAAGAAACTGTCCCTGAATCTGGAGGTGTGTGTTTTACACTTCTATACCCTTTGCCTGATGGGAGAGGGGAGAAGAGGGAGCGGCCAGGATACAACTCGTACTTGATTAAGCTGCTGGCCTTGCCGAGGCAGCGTGAGGTATAAATGGAGTCATTGGAAGGGAAGTTGGTTTGGATGGTGGTCTGGGCTGCGTCCACAATTCGCTGTAATGTGGGAAGGATACAGTGGGATTTGTGTGGAATTGCTGTGACATGGGTGCTAGCTGTAGGTACAGACTTGGCGGGCTGAAGGGTTCGGCACGGGCAGGCTACGTGGTTTAAAGTGTAGGCGTGAATGTGGTTGTGATTGTGCGTCTGGTGCCGGGCGTGTGTTTAACGGACTCTCTCTCTGGGCAGGCATCTCCAGCAGCATGAACTTTGATGAGGAGGAGGATGAGGAGGATGAGGTTAGTTCCAGCTCGTCCCAGGTGAATTGCAACACCCGGCCTGGCTCTGCCTCCAGCAAGAAGTCTAACAAGGTGGGTGCGGGAATCATCTTGCCCTTGTTCACTATTTACTGACTGGGAGGCTGAACGCTCATCTCCCGTCTCCAAGCTTTATTTCAACCTCTGCATTATTTCGATAGTGGAAACAAACAGCAGCAGATGCTGGTTTACACAAAAGGACACAGAGTGCTGGAGTGACTCAGCAGGTCACACAGCAGCTGTGGAGAACATGGAGAGGTGACGTTTCGGGTCGGAATCCTACCGAAAGTGGTTTGAAGAAGGGTCCTGACCCGAAACGTCACCTATCCACGTTCTTCGCAGATGCGACCTGACCCGCAGAGTCACTCCAGCACTTTGTGTTTTTTTTAATTATTTTGATATCATGTTTTTGCCTTATCTTCACTATATACAATAACGGTATTTTACCTCCCTGTTGAACGTTTTTGGGGAGTGAAGCCATTTAGCTTCTTCCTTTCCAATCACTGGAGCCTGCAGGACCATTAAATGTCAGGATCCCAGTGATATCCAGAGACTGGCAGTGAAATGCCCAGTGTCCAATGTAAATGTTGATACTCACTCACCATAGTTGCTGGAGTGGGAGCTGGAATTGATGCAGAGCTGATTGCGAATAATTAATGAATGAATAAATGCTTTATTGTCACATGTGGCAAGTCACTGTGAAATTATTGCTCCAGGTCCTCCTTTGTTGTCACTCCCCTCCCCCCCCCCACATCGGCCCCCCCCCCCCCCCTCCCACCACGCAGGGTTCTTCTTTGCAGCAGGGGATATCAGTGGGGTAATCACATTACTCTGTGAGCTTGCATGGTCTCGATAGGATGAATGGACCCTTTCTATGTTATACTGAAATATGCAAGCGATACAGAGAACTTTTTTTTTAAAGATACCCTATTTTTATTTCTCTGGAAGACCATTTAGTCGACATTAAAGAGGAGCAGCCTCAATGCCGGATATCTCTCATCCTGAAGGCTGCAGGCACGAACAGCAATGATGGCGTATTGAACCTAATGGCTGCCTCCCTCTCCGTCTCACATTTCCGTTGAGAACGTGTTGTTTGTGTTTTTGCAGGAGGCTGCCTCGGTCTCCACCCCGCCGGCCGAGGTTGTGGTCAACGTGGGGGACCTGGAGGAGTTTGGCGTGAGACCGGCTCCACAAGGAGTCACCGTCAAATGCCGGATCACCAGGGACAAGAAGGGCATGGACCGCGGGTTGTACCCAACCTACTACCTCCACCTCGAGAGGGACGATGGCAAGAAGGTGTGCAAGTCAGTTATGTGTCGTGTGCATTATATATTCTCAAACCAACAGCAGGGAGGTCACAAACGCTGCCACAGACACGATGGTTCTCTTGATTGCTCTGCACATTTTCCATGAATGAATTGTTCATTCAAAACACAAAGTGCTGGACAAACCTTGGTGGCACGGTAGAGTAGCTTGCTGCCCTACAGCGCCAGCGACCCGGGTTCCATCCTGACTACGCATGCTGTCTGTGCAGTTTTCATGCTCTAAACTAAACTTCACGCCGCGAAGCTAAACGCCCTGTGACCGCGTGGGGTTTCTGTGGGTACTTCAGTTTCCACACTCCAAAACATGAAGGTTTGTAGGTTAATTGGCTTCTGTAAATTGACCCTTGTGTGTCGGATAGAACTAGTGTGCGGGTCATCATTGGTCAGGCCTGTTTCCATGCCGTATCATAAACTAAACTCAGCGGGTCAGGCAGCATCTGTGGTGAGAATGGACAAGCGACGTTTTGAATCGAGAAGTAGGGTCAATTCCCTCCACAGATGCTGCCTGACCTGCTGAGTCCCTCCAGCACTTTGTATTCTCCTCAAATGTCCAGCATCTGGAGTTTCTTGTATGCACCATTTTCAATTCTTATTTGTGAAACCTATACACATTCTGGGCCACTCCCAATGCAGGGAATGGAGGGATAGGGATCACTTGCGGACAGTGGAAGTTAGTTTATCTGGGCATTATGTTCAGCACAGTCACGGATATTGTGGGCTGAAGGGCTTGTTCTCTTCTATGTTCTACGTAAGGGCCTGAACATCCACATTCAAGATCCACATAGATCAGCTTGTTCAAAGGACATTTCTAACCAAGCTAGACACAAAATGCTGGAGTAACTCAGCAGGCAGGGCAGGTGGCATCAAGCTGCTGTCCTTCTGAGCAAACCTGCTAAAAAGTGAGAACAGTCAACTGGCCAGAGGTTCGGATCAGGATAGAGTAAATAGATTGGGGCTTTCCTATGAGTTGGGGAATTCCTATGCTCCCAGCACTGGGGCTGGGTGAGATTAGCAACAAACTGTGGGTGAGGCCAGGATTCCGACCGCTTCATAAATGGGACAAGGATGGGACAATAGTCAGGATAATATTCTTATTGGTGCAGATACCACCAATGACAACAATCTTTGCATGTAAAGACACAAAGCGCTGGAGTAACTCAGCGGGTCAAGCAGCATCTATGGAGAACATGGATAGGTGACGTTTCGGGTCCAGAGACTGAGACCAAGTCTGAAGAAGAGTCCCTTTAATAATGTCTTCTTGCTGCCATAGGTATTCTTATTGGCAGGAAGGAAGAGGAAGAGGAGCAAGACATCAAATTACCTCATCTCCATCGACCCCACCGACCTGTCGCGAGGAGGGGAGAGCTTCATCGGCAAGCTCAGGTAATCAATGTCAATGGCAGCAGCCTATCTGCAGGGGCTCATGTTCCGAGACAGCACCCGACATGACGGGCCAAAGGGCCTGTCCATCCCAGGCCGAAGGGCTTGTCCACAACTGGTCATGTTGGCCAGCATTGACAAGTTGAGCCGAAGGGCCTGTTTCCAAACTGTGTGAGTCTATGATACTCTCAGTACAATGGTGCTGTCTGGGCTGAGAGATGGGTCAAGTAGGTAGTAAATACAGCACCATAACTGGGCAGTGAAATAATCTCCAAAGTCTTATTTAAGGTTAAATCTAGTGGACATTGATGAAGAGATACACCTTCAGGACAAGATCTGCACAGGAATGGTCCAACTAAAGGCTATGTCAGTGTGATCTAGTGTTTAAAGCAACCTTTCTGATTCCCATTCTCTCTTAAAAGAAAAAATGGGAATCACTTTTCATGTATTTATTCCAATGGTGATTTTCAGGTGTCTGCCTCGTGATGTTCCTTGGGCTTTGCAAACTTCTCCAAAAACTCCACCAAGTTGCTTTGTAATTTGATGGTCAGGTGTGAGTAACCTTGATCAAAACAACAGGCATGGAGACATAGATGCTGGGATCTTGAGCAATGCACAACATGCTGAGGGAACTATGTGGGTCAGGCAGCATCTGTGGAGACCAGGCGAAGGGTCCCCAAACATCACCTGTCCAATTCCCTCTGCAGATGCTGCCTGGAAAGGGTACAGAGAAGATTTACGAGGATGTTGCCAGGACTAGAGGGTGTGAGCTATAGGGAGAGGTTGAGAAGGCTGGGACTCTATTCCTTGGAGCGCAGGAGGATGAGGGATGATCTTATAGAGGTGTATAAAATCATGAGAGGAATAGATTGGGTAGATGCACAGAGTCTTTTACCCAGAATAGGTGAATCGAGGTCCAAAGGACATAGGTTTAAGGTGAAGGAGAAAATATTTAATAGGTAACTTTTTCACGCAGAGGGTGGTGGAACAAGCTGCCAGAGGAGGTAGTTGAGGTAGGGACTATCCCAATGTTTAAGAAACAGTTAGCCAGGTACATGGATAGTAGAGGTTTGGAGGGATATGAGCCAAGAGGGGTCAGGTGGGAATAGTGTAGCTGGGACATATTGGCTGGTGTGGGCAAGTTGGGCCGAAGGGCTGTTTCCACACTGTATGAATCTATGATCCACTGAGTTTCTCCAGCATTTTGTGTTTTGTTTCTTGATACAATGCACTTGATTCTGGCTGAGATCAAAAACTTACTGGGGAATTCTCCTCCCCCACCCCCTACTGACCTTGAAACAAATGCGCCTGCGATCACCTAATGGGCTGTTCCCACATGGGACTGCTGTTGCTGGCTATAAGATCCACATTGAGGAGAAAGTGGCGATGTACTTGCAGGATCGTGCAATATGCTTATTGAGCATGTCATAATTAATTTGTATTGCAGATCAAATCTCATGGGCACCAAGTTTACAGTGTATGATAACGGAGTGAATCCAGAAAAGGGAACTGCCAGCGTAGATGCATGTAATCTACGTCAAGAGCTGGCAGCTATATGCTATGTGAGTACTTTGTTCATAATGGACATTATAATTACTCTGAATTTGAAGCCAAATTTCCAAATTCTGGTTGTAACTCCACTCTGCCTGTAGGTACAGGCGACTTGTAGCCCTGTCCCACGCTGCGCGTTCATTCCAAGAGCTCTCCCGAGTTTAATAAAAATCAAACTCGTGGTATGCACGGAGAATTAACGTAGCAGGTAAGTCGTAGCTCGGGGACGTCTCTTAGCGCTAACGGCGGGTACTCAGGAAGAGTCGCTAATGGCAGGTAAGCACGGGAAGACACGTGAAGATTTTTCAGCATCATGAAAATGTCCACGAGAGCCCGAGTACCGACGAGCGGCCATTACCGTAAATCTCCGAGTTCGAATCAGGGCAAACTCGGGAGAGCTCTTGGAATGAACTCGTACCGTGGGCAGGGGTTTTACACTATTGTATAAGGGACAGTCTACATATTCACTGGGCTTCTTTAGATCGTTTTGTGAGGAGTGGCACGGTGGACTGGACCTGTGGTGGGTTCCCACGTCTTTCTGTGAGGAGCAGGGCAGTTTAATTTAGAGATATAGCATGGAAGCTCTAAATATCTCTATATATTTAGAGATATAGCAGGCCTTTCGGCCCAACCAGTCCATGCTGACCAAAGATCACTCATAAACTAGTTCCATCCTCCACCTTAGGGGCAATTTACAGAAGCCATTGAACCTACAACCCGCACCTTTGGAATGTGGGAGGAGACTGCAGCACCAGGAGAAAGCCCACAGAGTCACAGGGAGAACGTGCAAACCCCATACAGACAGCACCCGCAGTCAGGATCGAACCAGGGTCACTGGCCCAGTAGGCAATGACCCTACCACTGTGCCACGTGAAGTCAGACACTCTCCACCATCAATGCTTGAAAATATCGCGCAAATATATCACCGGGTCGCGCTGGAGGTCATCCTCGATGGGGATTGTAATATAGTTGTATAGGAGTTTATTTAGTATATTTGTTTGACGTTTATTATGGTGGTGGGTTTTGTTTCTTTTTCCATTGTACTGAAAATATTATCTTTAATCATTTATTAAATTATTTTTGGTTATAAAAAAAAAGAAAATGCTTGAAAATATTATAACCCCGATTAGAAGTAGACTGTAGGCAAGCAAGAACGTTAGACGGCAATGACAGAGACTTCTGATCCTTGTACAGGGTTAGTTAGCTTTTGCTTCGCCCACCTCCTCTGTCAGTTTGGAGATTTGAGCACCACAGATTCTGTGTAGCGTGACCACTGGAAAGCCAGCTTTTAATTCTTTAGGAGATAGTTATTTCACCTTTATCAACCTTTGCTGAATTTGTTTGACTATTCCTACAATGGATAGAGGACAACTAATCTTTTCCTCACTTGTGTCCACACACGAGGAGTGTGAGTGGGAACTGCTCAGGCTGAGGGCTGTGGAATATCAGGTAACTCAGCGCTGTGAAAGCTCCACTCTGCCTGTAGATACAAGCGACCTACACTGTTGGATCAGGAACTCAGTGTTAACATTCACTGGAGTTATGATGGCCTTCTGTAGATTGTTTTGTGAGTAGCTGGACCTGTGACTGGCTTCTACATCGTTCTGTGAGGAACAGTACAGAGGGCTGGACCTGTGGTGGGTTTGGGTTTCCAGTCTGAAGAAGGGTCCCAACCCGAAATATCACCCATTCCTTTTCTCCAGAGATGCTGTCTGACCCACAGAGAGTGGTGAGTCTCATGGAACTCTCTGCCACAGAGGGTAGTTGAGGCCAGTTCATTGGCTATATTTAAGAGTGAGTTGGATGTGGGCCCTTGTGGCTAATGGGATCAGAGGGTATGGAGAGAAGGCAGGTACGGGATACTGAGTTGGATGATCAGCCATGATCATATTTAATGGCGGTGCAGGCTCGAAGGGCTGAATGGCCTACTCCTGCACCTAATTTCTATGTTTCTATGTTTCTAACGACCCGCTGAAATATTACAATCTGGTTTGGGAATTGCTCTGCCCAGGACAGGAAGGCTCTGCAGGGACTAGTGCGTTCGGCCGAACGCACTATGGGAACTTCTCTCATCCCGCTGCAGGAAGTATACATCAGGAGGTGCAACTCCAGAGCCAATAAGATCATGGGAGACCCCTTCCACCCCAGCAACGGACTGTTCCAGCTGCTACGGTAGGCAAACGCCTCCGTTGCCATGCTGTGAAAACCGGAGAGGATGAGAAGGGTTTCTTCCCAGAGGCCATTCGGACTGTAAACTCCTATCTCACCAGGGACTAACTCTACTAACTTACTGTACCACAATACCGCCCGCAATATTTAATATGAAAAAGAACATGTGATTCTGTTTGTAGTTTGTTGGTTGTTTGTTTGTTTGTTTTTTGCACAAAGTCCGCAGGCACGGCCACTTTTCATTTCACTGCACATCCCGTATGTGTACGTGACGAATAAACATGACTTGACTTCTCTTGACTTGAGTTAGTCCAGGTTTTTTTTGTCTATCTCTTGGGTTTCAAGATCATTCTGTGAGGAGCAGCGCAATGGGCTGGACTTGGCCTCCGGCAGTTTTCACTATTGTCCTGATCCCTTCTCAATCACCTCAACCAGTCATTTCTATGTTTATCAGCTACAGTTGCCTGCTGATATTTCTCCCAACCTTCCCTCCATTGATGAACTGTACACTGCAAGGGCCAGGAAGCGAGCGGGCAAGATCATCTCTGACCCCTCTCACCCTGGCCACAAACTCTTTGAATCACTTCCCTCTGGAAGGCGACTCCGGACTGTCAAAGCTGCCACAGCCAGACATAAAAACTGTTTTTGTCCACGAGTAGTAGCTCTACTCAACAGCCAAAAATCTGTAGCCTCCCTTTGATCTGGTATTTTGTTGGTTCACATGCTTGATCAATGGTGTTTTATCATTAATGTTTTATTATTATTAATGTTTAGAGTTTTCTGAGTCATTCGTAACTGTTACTGTATGTCATGTTGTTACTTGTGGGCGGAGCACCAAGGCAAATTCCTTGTATGTGAATACTTGGCCAATAAACTTACTTGCATACTTACCTAATTACCACCAGTGCGAGGCTCTGTGTCATCATACACAAAGGTCTCCTGTAAAGAGTTATTGACCTTTTCAATCCGATTGATGGGAACTTTGCAAAGACATGATTATTTTTGTTCAATCTAAATGACTGTGCTAATGTATAAATGGATTGTCCTTTCCTTCCACGTAGGAAACCAATGTTCTGGGCTTCAAGGGACCTCGGAAGATGAGTGTGATAATTCCCGGCATGAACATGGACCATGAGAGAGTGTGCATTCAGCCTCGCAATGTAAGTTGGGCCTCTGGCGCGGGTGTAAAGCCTGGTCTACCTTCACACAGGAGGGTGGCTGAGACGAGGGTAGAGTTTGCAACGGGCACAAAGCCAAGGGTGTGACTCGTATACACAGAAGAGCAACAAATGCCCCCACGGCGTAACAAACTCTGCTGAGACTGAAAGCAGACTAAGGAACAACACCTCATATTCTCCTTGGGTAGGTCACAACCCAATGATATGAACATTGAATTCTCCAATGTAATAATATCTCCCCTCCTCCTGTGCCCAATCTCCGTGCGCACCCATTACTCGCACTACTCGTGGCGCCGCACGATGGCAGCCTCACCTACAGTCTGTCTTGTCCTTTTCTTCTCTTGTTTTTAGTCTGTTGTTGAATGTATGTTTTAGTGTATCTTTAGCTTTGTATTATGTGGGGGTTGGGGAAAACTATTCTAATCTCTTTCCTCGACGGAGATGCGACTTTCTCCATATCGTATCTCCATGCGCACTGCGGCCTAACATCATGCAGCTGGCGGTCCCTTTGCTGGGGATCGACTTCGGGAGCTCCAACCGCGGGAGTCTGCGGACTTAACATCGTGGAGCTGGCGGTCCCTTGGTTAGGGACCGACTTCGGGAGCTCCAACCGCGGGAGTCTGCGGACTTAACATCGTGGAGCTGGCGGTCCCTTTGCTGGGGATATACTGCGGGAGCTCCAACCGCGGGAGTCTGCGGACTTAACATCGTGGAGCTGGCGGTCCCTTTGCTGGGGATCGACTTCGGGAGCTCCAACCGCGGGAGTCTGCGGACTTAACATCGTGGAGCTGGCGGTCCCTTTGCTGGGGATATACTGCGGGAGCTCCAACGCGGGGAGTTGCGGACTTAATATCGTGGAGCTGGCGGTCCCTTTGCTGGGGATATACTGCGGGAGCTCCAACCGCGGGAGCTTCGACCGCCCTGATCGCGGGAGCTTCGATTTCCCCGACTGGGGATGGTTCAACTGTTCGACCGCGGGAGAAAAGGAGGGAAGAAGATAATACGTTATTGCATCACACTGCGCGGTGGATGTTTATGTAGATTTTTATGTAGTTGCGTGTCTTGCTGCTTTTTTGGTATGACTGTATGGCAAATCAAATTCCTTGTATGTTGTATGTTTTTACAAATTAATTACAATCTGACCCCTTTCCCCTCCCTCTTGCCCCCTTCACCGATATCCCTCACTACGTCTTCATTATTCATGTCTCTTCAGCAGTTTGTGTTGTTTTTTTGCAAACTAGCATCTGCAGTTCCTTGTGCCTCCAAGGAGCAGGAAAGCTTGGGGACGGATGGCTTGTTTCCAACCATTGCTTTGTGAATAATCAATAGGTCCCACAGCCCCAGTCATCAATAGAATTAGACCGAGAGACAGGAAAGTAGAAAAATAGACATTTTATGAGCAGCAGAAATGAGAACTGTAACCATGAGATCACTGAAGAGCTGGAAATGCAGAGGGAAGAGGAAAGATTCTCAGTGGAAGAGTCAAGGGGAATGGGAGAAAGAAGACTTTTGCACTGAGGATTATTAGATCATGGTGTTAGGGGTTATGAGGCGAAGGCAGGAGAATGGGGTTGAGAGGGAAAGATAGATCAGCCATGATTGAATGGCGGAGTAGACTTGATGGGCCGAATGGCCTCTTTCATCCTATCACTTATGAACCTCATCAGACGTCAACGTGAGACAGAAAAGGATGCAGATGGGGCAGGGGATCAGGGGGAGAATGGGTCGTCTACTGATGTACGTGGCCACCTCCTGCTCCTGTTTCTTCACTCTGAATCCCGAGCCCAGAGAGCGAGGTAGAAACGATGCTTCTGAACTGCTCTCAGGTGAGCGAGGAATGCTCACGCAGATCACACCTGCGGCACCATCTCTCCGTGGGTTCTGGATTGGTGAAATCCCACAACAAAATGATCTGACTCCAGGTCACATTTCAGTGCATCGCCTTCACCCAAATGCTGAGGAGCTAAGCAGGGCTGCCAGCTCTCACACATTGAGCGTGAGACTCGCGCATTTCGCGAAATTCTCACGCCGATCACTGAATTTCTCACGCTCAAAAATGTATATTTTTTTCAAAATGAATAAATAAATAAAGGCACAGGCAATTCAATTCGCCCAAGGCTTCCAGATCTCCTCCACACTCACCAATGAGAATAGTTTTCTGTCGGTGGGTTTCCCATAAAGAACGAGCAATTGGATGTCTTAAGTCCGTCGCATACGACTAAAAATGGCAAAGTAACTGCAGCACTAACGATTCCATTTGACATTCATGGAACCAAAATCTGCAGATGCTGGAAATTCAAAATAAAGCAAAAATTGTTTTAGAGTTGAGTAAAAGCCATGAGGGGAATATATAAGGTGAACGCATAGTCTTTTTCGCGGGATATGTGATTCCAAAACTAGAGGGCATTGGTTTAAAGCAGGGCTGCCCAACACTGGCCCGCGAAGGGATCCAATCCGGCCCGCGGGATAATTTGGGGGAAAAAAGTAGTTTAGTTTCGAGCAAAGGTCATGGATCTTTGGTTTAGAGTCTAAACTAAACGACACATTCCTGTGCAGATGGTGTGGTAGGTGAGACACGGCGGTGGTCCCATCACCGACCCCCGAGGCCCCGCTCACACCTCCCACCCACACCTCCGGCAGCTCTGTGTCTGTCGGCCGCTCTGTCCACACCCCATGGAGTTTTAACCCCGGCCCGGAGCCAGGAGCGGACCAGGTGAGTGGGGGCGTCGTGCCGCCTCCCGAGCCGCGGGGATGAATCTTGGGCTAAGGCTCCGCTCCGATGCCCGACCCCCGGGTCACTGACCCTCACCTCCCCCAGACCCCCGGGTCACTGACCCTCACCTCCCCCAGACCCCCGGGTCACTGACCCTCACCTCCCCCAGACCCCCGGGTCACTGACCCTCACCTCCCCCGGACCCCCGGGTCACTGACCCTCACCTCCCCCAGACCCCCGGGTCACTGACCCTCACCTCCCCCAGACCCCCGGGTCACTGACCCTCACCTCCCCTGGATCCCAGCTGGACAATGAGCACCTGGGCCGGCCCACATTCCCGGCGGGTGGGGGTGTGGAGGTTGAGGGAGAGGGAAACGCTCCCCGGACGTCGCCAAGTCTCCAAATTTACGCTCACTCCGGGTTTGCAGCCTCTTCACTGACACACACAACCTGACACACACTCACACACGCACACACTCACACACACACACACACACACACACACACCCTCACACGCACACCACACACACTCTCTCACACACACACTACCGGGCTCACACGCACCACCTCACACACACACACACTCTCACACACACACACACACTGACACACACTCTCACACACTCTCACACACACACACCTCACACGCACACTCTCACCACACCTCACACACAACCTGACTCTCACACACCACACACTCTCACACACACTCTCACACTCACACACACCTCTCACACACGCACACACACACACTCACACACAACCTGACACACACTCACACACTCTCACACAACACCTCTCACAACTCTCACACACACTCACACCACACTCTCACACACACTCTCACACACACTCACACACTCTCACACACTCACCACTCTCACACACAACCTGACACACACTCTCACATACTCACTCTCACACACACTCACTCTCTCACACACACTCACACATACACTCACACATGCACTCTCACACACACTCTCACACACTCTCACACTCACACACACTCTCACACACAACCTGACACACTCACACACTCTCTCACACACACACACACACACTCACACACAACCTGACACACTCAAACGCACTCTCACACACGCTCTCACACACACACACGCTCACACACAACCTGACACTCTCACACACACTCTCACACACTATCACACACTCTCTCACACACACTCTCACACTCACACACACTCTCACACACAACCTGACACACACACGCACACTCTCACACACAACCTGACACACTCACATGCACTCTCACACACTCACACAGACTCTCACACACAACCTGACACACACTCTCACACACTCACACGCACCTCTCACACACACTCACACACACTCACAGACTCACACACAACCTGACACACACACACTCACACACTCTCACACACAACCTGATACACACAGTCACCCACACACATACACTCTCACACACACACTCTCTCACACACACATACTCACACACACTGATACACATTCTCACTCATGAGTTTGACACCCCTGGGTAAAGTGAGAGGAACGATTTAATAGGAACCTGAGGGACAACATTTTCACGCAGAGGATTGTGGGTATGTGGAATGAGCTGCCAGGGGAAGTGGTCGGCACGGACTGGAAGGGCTGAGAGGGCCTGTTTCCGTGCTGTAATTGTTATATGGTAGACAGGTAAAAAGACAGCATTTAAAAGACATTTGGACAGGTACGATGACAGGAAAGGTTTAAAGGGATATGGGCCAAATGCAGATAAATGGGGCATCTTGACGTGCGTGGACAAGCTGGGATGAAGGGCCTGTTTCCATGCTGTAAAGGGCCTGCCCCTCTGCGTCGTCCCAATTGGCGAGTTTAGAAGAGATTGCCCTCGACTCATACTCACAGCATGGTCAACATGAGGTCCTAGGAAGTCTTTGTAACTCTCCTTCATGCTCGAGAGTGGTCCCCGCGTACTCGAGGTCCCAGCTAGGTCGCGGTGTTTTTTTCAGCATGCTGAAAAATGCCCACAGGTAAAAAAAGGTCGCCATGGAAAAAATTGATATTTTTTACTCGTAGGTTTAGTCGAGGTAGGTTGTAGTAGGTCGTAATGCTATCGTAGGTAATCGAAGGCAATCAAAGGTAATCTAAGGTAGTCAAAGGTAAAGCTCGTTGAGAAAAAAAAGGTAAGTAAACCGATCTGTAATGTTAAATGCCCGCTAAACTTTATTAAACATTGTCTGGCTTCTTAAAAGTGTCTCCCCCCCCTTCTCTCCCCCTCTCTTCCCTTCTCTCCCCTTCTCTCCCCCTCTCTTCCCTTCTCTCCCCTTCTCTCCCCCCCCCTCTCCGTGCTCTCTAAAGGACTTACCGTACACTGTACCAGCCGTCTTTTCCCTTCCTGTTCATCGCGGGTGTGAATTTCAGACAGCGCTCCCCCGCTTTCACAGGCACCCGCCTTTGCGATATGTTTGTGTGCAGACGGTCGATCCGGCTCGCGGTTTCATCGCTGACGGTCGATCCAGCTCGAGGTTTTTCAGGCGAGTGCCCTCGAGCTTGAAGGTCGAAGACAGTCTCTGAAAGGTTCGCCTTAGTGGGACAGGCCCTTAGGACTATGACACATTGTAGAAAGGGTGCAATTCGCTCTGGAGAGGATCCGGGGGCGATTTATGAAGACGTTGACAGGGCTGGAATTTTTTTTTCATTTTGAAGAAAGATTTGACAACAGGTATTGTATTCTCTGCAGCAACGGAGGTGAAGAAAATATTATGGGAATCGGACCTGTTTCGCTTAACAAAGAGTGTAGGAAGGAACTACAGGTGCAGGCTTTAAACTGAAGATCGACACAAAGAGCTGGAATAACTCAGTGGGACAGGCAGCATCTCTGGAGAGAAAGAATAGTGATGTTTCAGGTCAAGACCCTTCAGACTGAAGAGGTTGAAAACCAGCTATAAAACACAATGACTGGTGATATGTGTTATCCAACTATGTAATGGTGTGGCACAGTGGCGCAGCGGTAGAGTTGCTGCCTTGCAGACCACACACCCAGACTGGACCCTGATTATTTGTACATTCTCCCTATGACAACATGGTTTTCTCTGGATATTCCGATTTCTCCCTCAGCCGAAAGAAGTGCAGGTTTGTCGGTTAATTGGCTTCTGTAAATTGCCCCTGGCGTGTGGGATACAACTGGTGTATGGTAGATTGCTGGTCGGTGTGGACTTGGTGGGCCGAAGGGCCTGTTTCCATATATATGTTTTACATATATATCTTAATTTAATTGAACCATATACTTGGCTGAATATGTGGCTTATTTTCATCTTGTTTCTATAGTCACAGGGTAAGGTTGTTTAATTTATTTGTGCAGAACAGTGATGGACGTCCGACTCCTCTTGCCTTGTTTCTATGTTTTTGTTTCTCTATATATATATGCATAACAGCATGAATTATAATTGATTTCCATACATGAATATATTAAGGTCATTCATGTGCTGCACCTGTTGATCAGAGCCTGGCTCTACTGTGGAATGTAATTAGGAATGTAATTTAGCCTAACCTTATTCATACCTAATCTAATTTAAAGCATAAATGTTGAATTCAAATGTAAATTAAAAGACTCGCTAAAGTATGCACCAGATTGTACAATTTCAAGCTGAAAAATCCAAAAGCTCCCCACCGTAGGATAACCCCTCTCACACCTTCCCCCCCTCAGTCGCTACGCTACCTCGCAATTTCTCGCTCTCAACTCTTACCCAATGTTGGCAGCCCTGGGATAAGGCTTGAGATCAGACAATTTAAAGTGCATACGCTGGACATGCTGTGAGTGTGAGCGTGGGAGTGTGAGTATGTGGGTGTGACTGTGAGTGCTTGTGTGTCATTGTCAATTCTACAATTGTTTTAGCAACTCGCATTCTCCATGATTATGTGAAATATTTTCATTATGGGAAAAGTAATGACATTGGATGTCAGCTGGAAGCTGTAATTCTCTTTATAACAAGATCCAGGCACTGTGAACACATGCAGCTGCACCAGCAGTGTGTCCCAGGAGGCTGGGAACTGTGCCCATTACAGGCACTGTTTGTCAGGAAGCTGTTACTGTTAGTGCTTGAGAGGAAATAAAATGCCACAGATAAGGGAAATTCACCACTAACGATGAACCGTTAATATTTTATTCGGCCAGTGGGAAACATCTGTTTTAATTAACATATCACGTCAATTGGTGACTCAGTGAAACAGAGTGTGTTCATTCTGCTGACTATGTAGAGAGTATCTCTTCGATGTGCCACCGTTCTGTTTACCTAGGTTACACTTTCATCTATTGGGAACAACTTTGTTTTGCTTATTATGTCAGCTAATTAGCTTGTTGGTGTCGGAGACGATATGAGGTGAGACCAGGCAGCAGTCAGCAGTCTAAAGTGAAGCCCTCACTCTACCCTCTCATGCACACCGACCTCTGTCTAATCACACCTTCCTCTCACCAAGATCCAGTAATCCACCCATTAGACTTGCTGACCTTGCATCCACTGTGGAATGTTGATCACTCTACATTCTACATTCTTTTTTTTAATACTTACTTTATTAGAAGCAATTGGACAAGGAGAAAGTAATTGGCATAACAATTATACAATTATCGTACAGCTTCAGTTTTAACATTTTATAAACTAATAACTAAATTGGGAAAAAGAAAAAAGGAAAGAAGGGAAAGGAAGAAGAAAGGAAAAAGAAAAGAAAGAATTTCGAAAAAGACACGAAAAAGAGAAAAGAAAAACCCCTGAACTAACGAAGAAGTGAAAAAAAGAAGCGGAGATATCTCACTGCCCTTCCCTACGCCCGCTCACCCGGCCCTAGCGTCGGTTTTGAATTTGTGTTCAACCATGATGTTGTTGAAGAAATTCAATGAGAGACCATATTTTGGAAAATTGATCTGATTTGTCAGACAAAGCATGCCTTATTTGTTCTAAATGTAGTGTCTCGGTCATTTCTGTGATCCACATCTTCACGGTCGGAACTGTTATCTTTTTCCAGAATTTAAGTAGTTTTTTCGCAGTTATGAAATCGTTGTCAAGGAAGCGTCTTTGGAATATCGTTAACTTAGGGCAGCCGTCTGACATTCCTAATATTATTAATTTTGAATCAGACTCCAATTGAATTTTGAGTGTTTTAGAAATGGTATTGAATATTCCCGTCCAGAAGTATTGTATTATTATACAGGATACAAAAGAATGGGTTAGGGTAGCTTCTTGGAAGTTATACATGGGCCTGTCCCACTTAGGCGACATTTTAGGCGACTGCAGGAGAATATGCGGTCGCCACATGGTTGCCACATGTTCGCCTGTGGTTGCCGGGTAGTCACCTTCATGGCCGTGAGGAGTTCCCGCATTCTGGGAAAATTCATGTTGAAAAATTCACATTGAAAAATTAGCAGCGACCAGAATGAAGCCGCCGGGAAGAGTAGCGAGAATTCTCGTGCAGTAGGTGGGTCGCCAGGAAGTCCCAGTGGGTTGCCAGGAGCTCGTAGGTTGTAGCCGGTGCTGACCGGTGAATTTAATTGGCTCCTTGGGGGAAAAAAAACGTAAGCAGTAGTTTTCAGAACCAAGATAACCGACCGGTAATGTTAATATCCACCGAGCTTCACAGCCGTGTATCTCAGGCTTCTTAAAAGTTGTCTCCACTCCTTTTCCCCCATTCACCCCCCTGTATCACCCTGTGTCTGTATCACCTTGGCTTTGCACCATGTGAATTTCACTCAGACAGCGCTCCCCCCACCTGCCTGTCCCCCGCCTGCATAACGGGCTGGTGAAGGAAGCGATGTGTGTGTGTGTTCCACTCTGACAGTCGCAGGCAGTCGCCTGAAAAATCGCCTAAGTGGGATAGGCCCATAAGGATCCCAAATCCTTAGACTTCGGACTAGAGATATAACATGGTATACACAATGTCCGCACCGACCAGCAGTCACCCGTACACTAGCCTATCCTACACACTAGGACCAAGTTACAATTTTACCGAAGCCAATTAACTCTGAAAACTTGCACATCTTTGGAATGTGGGAGGAAACAGGAGCACCCTGAGAAAACCCACTTGGTCGCAGGGAGAACGTATAAATTCTGTACAAGCAGCACCTGTAGTCTGGGTCAAACCCAGGTCTGTGGCGCTGTGCGGCAGCAACTCAAACACTGCGCCACTGTGCCGTACCCGATCTATGTGATTGTCCAAGGAAGGCTCTGTTGCGATACATTCCTGATAACTAGAACAATATCACTGTTACCAATCAGTGACAATCATCTCTTTATTGTAAAAGTATTTTATTTTATTTATTCCTTGACACCAGGCACCTACTGCAGAGGTGATGGGCTCGAGCCTACATTCAGATTTGTTCATGCCACTTGCAGTCAAATATTAGAAGAAAGACTCGCTTTAAATTCCCCTTCTGTTTGGGGTACTTTGGAAATCATGGATTCCAAAACTCAATTCTCTTCCCCAACCGTACATAAGATTAATTAATTAGTTTAATTTAGATTGTTCTCGGGTATACAGTGAAAAGCTTTATATTGTGTGCTATCCAGTCATTGAAAATAGTGTTGGTGCTAATCGCTGGTTACTGCAAAGTCTTATCATATTTCTCTCTCTCTTTCTCATTCTCTCTTTCTCTCTCTCTTTCTCTCTCTCTTCTTTCTCTTTCTCTCTCTCTCTTCTCCCTCTTTCTCTCCCTCTTTCTCTCTCTCCCTCTTTCTCTCTCTCTCTCTCTCTCTCGTTCACCCAGGAGCATGAAAGTTTGTTGGCGCGCTGGCAGAACAAGAACACAGAGAGTGTCATCGAGCTTCACAACAAGACCCCTGTGTGGAACGATGACACACAATCTTACGTCCTTAATTTCCATGGCCGGGTTACGCAGGCTTCGGTGAAGAACTTCCAGGTTATTCATGATAATGACCGTAAGTGGAAACAATAATCACAATGAATGGTTACTTGAACACTGTACCAGATGGATAGAACGGAATGGACTGGATGGATTTAGAGGGCCATATGCAGGCAAATGGGACTTGTCCATGTAAATGGTCAGTATGGACAAGTTGGTCCGGAGGGCCTGGTCCCATGCTGTTTCACTCTATGACTCTACAATGATGGATTAAACGTTGCATTAGTCTTCTAAAACCCACTTCACAAACACATTTACATCATTGCTGCAGATGTTAGAGATACTGGCGATATAGTTCATGACAGCCCATGTCCTTGTGATCATTTTGTGGTTCAGATCTCCTGCTGTCTGTTGTGAGGAAAACTGGATTACTAATCAAGACTGTTCAATTCTCATGTTCCTCGTATGTTTAAAACATACTTGGCTAAAAAGTTATGATTATGATTACTAAATCCATTCCCACCCCGTTCATTCTGTGTAACTAAGGATGAAGATATTTTACAATAAACAGATCACCTCCCTCAGATATTGTTACTGAAAGCTGCATTACATTAATCTATTGTTTAATGTTAGGAAATACCCCCCCCCCCCCTCCAATCTGTGGTTAATTAAGCATCAGGCTATACTCTGCTCATTACCAACACCGACAAGTTAAAATCTGATGTCCAACACTAGAGGGCATAGCTTTAAGGTGAGAGGGGGGAAGTTTAAAGGAGATGTGCAGGACAGACCTGAGAGGGTGGTGGAGGCAGACACTACAGTGGAGTTTAAGAGGCCTTTGAATAGGCACATGGAAGTCATGTGAGGGCAGAAGAAATCAGTTCAGCTATGGATCATGTTTGGCACCAAGATTGTGAGCTGAAGGTCTCGTTCCTGTGCTGTACTGTTGTATGCTCAATGTAACTCTATGATTGATTGCAGTCCTGTACTTCTGCCAGCTATCCATCGCTTCAAGTTTGCAGTCAGTCAGAGTTGCACAAAAACCCATGGAGGATGGCCGGTCATATATCAGTATTGGTTTATTATCCTCACGTTGTGCAGTGAAAGGCTTTTGTTTGCATGCCATCCAGTCAGATGGGATAATACTGTACTGGAGGAGGCTGAGGGGTAATCTAATAGCAGTGTATAAAATCATGAGAGGAATAGAGCGGGTAGGTGCACAGAGTCTCTTGCCCAGAGTAGGTGAATTGAGGACCAGAGGACATAGGTTTCAGGTGAAGAGGAAAATATTTAATAGGAATCTGAGGGGTAACTTGTTCACACAAAGAGTGGAGGGTGTATGGAACAAGCTGCCGGAGGAGGTAGTTGAGGCTGGGACTTACCCAACTTTTAAGAAACAGTTAGGTACATGGATAGGCCAGGTCTGGAGGGATATGGGCTATAAGCGGGCAGGTGGGACTAGTGTAGCTGGGACATGTTGGCTGGTTTGGGCCGATGGGCCTGTTTCCACGCTGTATCTCTCTATGCACATGGTTAAAACCAAGCCCGACACAAGTACTTTAATATACGAGTAAATACTCAAGCTTAAAGATGCAAAGAAAATGTAGTCTTGAAATAATCAGCTGTTTGCTCTGCTTGTTTCCCAGCGGATTATATCGTGATGCAGTTTGGCCGGGTGGCAGAAGATGTCTTCACCATGGACTACAACTACCCAATGTGTGCACTGCAGGCCTTTGCAATTGCTCTCTCGAGCTTTGACAGCAAGCTGGCCTGTGAATGAAGTGGACAGAAACCTCGCCCTTCAGTGTGGCATCTGTGCTTCAAAGGGAATCTCGCTGTCTTTGCTTTGGCACATTGGTTGCAGATCGTATTAAGATATATTTCATCCTCAGTATCGTACATGTTACTCTACAAAATGACCAAATTCACAGCGAGGTCCCAAATCCAATGTTGGATCCCAATTTAAAATATTTTACCGAGACGTGGAATTGCTTTGCGTTTTCATTTTAAATTTTTAAAAGCACGCACAATTCTCTGCTTAATCTATTTGGGTCATTTTTAAACACTTACTGTGATTTTGCGTGGATCTTTGAAATGAAACATTGTCTTAAATAGGAAAACAAACCCTTACGATGTGAAGAGGCAGCTATAACATCCCAAGCGTGTTGAGTCAGACCAAGAGGGGAAGTTCAGTACATTAGCCTTTCCACTACTAACCTTTATGTCATTCCTGAAACATATTCAGATTGTTCTGGTCAGAAATGTGTGTCATGTTTGCTAATTCAGTGCAGGAATAGTTTTATTTTGGGTGATGAAAGATTTTTGACATCAGGACTCATTTTAAGAGTTAAACAGTTTTAAATTATTCAATTAACTTCTACTTGCCTTTTTAATTTATTGTCTGCTTTTTGTCTCTTTTGGCACGAACTTATTTAAATTATAACGTGGTTGGGAATGAAGAGGTGCTCAACTCATATTGAGATTGAGGCAGGGAGGAGAGGGACGATGTGTCTAATCGTGTTGTGCTTTCTGCTTTGTGCTTTCCGCTGTTGGACAAGGGGTGCCCTGGTTGCTGCCAAGGACAAATGTAACAGTACAGGAAATATAAACCAGTAAATGATGTTGAATATCTTGTATTTAAGACAGCTGTACTTGTGAATGGGGAAAAAATATGACACAATATATTTCCTAAGGGCTAAATTCTGCAATCAAATAATTCTGAAAGTAGATGAATAAAGACTAGTGGTGATATTCATAATTTTCCATATGTGTCCAGATGAATGTAAAGCAAAATTTGGTATAATAACATTTAAAAGACACTTGCTTAAGAAAGAACTGTAAAAATCGAAGGTAGACAAAAATGCTGGAGAAACTCAGCAGGTGAGGCAGCATCTACAGAGCGAAGGAATAGGTGACGTTTCGGGTCGAGCCCCTTCTTCAGACACTTTAAAAGACACTTGGACAGATACGTTGATAGGAAAGGTCTGGATGGATATGGGCAAAATGCAGGCAAATGGGGCGAGCTTAGATGGGGCAAATTAGTCGGCATGGACAAATTGTGCTGAAGGGCCTGTTTCTGTGCTGTATGACTGTGCTTAGATCTAGTGCTCCAACACACTGGTTATTAATGCATATTAATGTTAGTGCTAGATTGTGGAAATAAATCACACATAAGATCACCAATGTGGCTGATTTAACAGAGACAAGGCAAACTCAAGAAGGAGAAAGGAATGAGTGTTAAGGTTACATGAAGTTGGGCAGATAACTCATGAGAAGCAATCTACAGACTCGTGTATGAAAGTCACATAATTCAGACACTGGAAATCAGAAATAAATACAGAAAATGCTGGAAATACTCAGCAGGTCAGGCAGCACCTGTGAAAAGGAAAATGCTTATAGTTTCGGATAGAAACAGCTTCATATGAACTTGGAAAAAGAGAAATCACGTTATTGTTAAAGTTTTGAGAGGGTGAGGGATAGGCAGAAGGAATATCTCTGATAAGGAGAGAGCTGAGGTGGCAGGATATCAGGCCATCAAGGATGTCATTATTAACATTCTTTCCCCACCCTCCATACAACTTAAAACTCATTTGTTTTTCTCTTTCTCAACTCTAAGGAAGATTCTTCAATCTGAACTGCAAGCAATGTTTCTCATTCCACCAGTCCTGAACTTTTCTTTCCACAGAGGGTGGAGTGTAGATGAAATGAGCTGCCAAGGGAAGTGGTTAAGGCAGGTACAATAACAACATTTGAAAGACACTTGGGCAGGAACAGGGATAGTCAATAGACAATAGGTGCAGGAGGAGGCCATTCAGCCCTTCAGCCCTTCGAGCCAGCACCGCCATTCAATGTGATCATGGCTGAACATCCCCAATCAGTACCCCGTTCCTGCCTTCTCCCCATACCCCTCGACTGTGCTATCTTTCAGAGTTCTATCTAACTCTCTCATGAAAGCATCCAGAGAGTCAGCCTCCACTGCCTTCTGAGGCAGAGAATTCCACAGATTCACAACTCTCTGGGTCACCTCTTAGAAGGGTCTCGACCTGAAACGTCACCACTTTCTTCTCTCCAGAGATGCTGCCTGTCCCGCTGAGTTACTCCAGCTTTTTGTGTCTATCTTCAGTTGAATCCAGCATCTGCAGTTCCTTCTTACACAGTTGAGCTGAAGGGCCTGTTTCTGTGGAATTCTTTGCCACGGAAGGATGTGGAGGTTAAGTCAATTAATGTTTTTTAAGGCAGTGACTGGCCCCGGTAGGCCCGACCCGCCACACTGGCCTCCCAGGAGACTGCGGACAAGCCGGGCGGTGAGGCCTGTCTGGGCCGAAGGAGCCTCAGCGGTGGCGGCAGTGGGAGCCTCGGCGGCAGTGGGAGCCTCGGCGGCAGTGGGAGCCTCGGCAGTGGGAGCCTCGGCGGCAGTGGGAGCCTCGGCAGTGGGAGCCTCGGCAGTGGGAGCCTCGGCGGCAGTGGGAGCCTCGGCGGCAGTGGGAGTCTCAGTAGCGGTGGGGCGTGAGGGGAGAGGGGAAGGCAATGGGGACCTGGTGTGGGGGGACGGCCGTGAAGGACGGTGAGAGAACAAGGTGAACCCAGTGAGGGGGAGGGGAGAGGGCACTCTAGTATCCTCCGCCCAGTGGATAAGTCTGTCATCTGTTTGTTCATTTGTTCCAGTGAAGGTGCTGTGCACACGACAGACGCTTGCCTTTTTCTTTTCCCCTTTAATTTCACCAATTTCCCTGCGGGGATGAATAACGTTCTATCATATCATATTGTGAAATGTGAGACCTCTGTGATCAGTGTATTGCTGCTGAGCTGAGGATTGATGAAGAGGATATGCTGGGGAACAGAGTGTAAAACCTGAGTGCAGACACCTGTGGCTGGGAGAACGCATAATAATTAATTTCTGTTTATCAATTGGTGACCCCTGAAGAGTATCGAATTATCAGAACGTGTTTTGCATCATGAATGATGGTAACCGTGAGATGGTTTTACTTTCAATCTCAGGATCAGAACTTTAAGAGTCGTTGACGTTGGAGAACTTGGTAATGCTGGTCTGTGGTATTGCAGTACGGTTGGTGTTTAGGGTCGAGTCCTGGAGTCAGGTCCTGAAGCGTTGACTGTCCCACAGGTACTGCTGACTCGCTGAATCCCTCCAGCATTTTGACTTTTGCAGAAAACCTGACATTGTTCAGGCAAATCCAGATGAAAGTTACAGGTGTACAAACTGTGCAACATTTTCTCAATGCCTTCATTGTGCAGTAGTGATTGGCTTCTACACCAAGAGCTAATTCATCCATTTCTTCAACCTGAGGTACTCATGATGTAGAGTTGACTGTGCAGATTGAGTGGGTTGTCTGTCGTTAGCACTAAGAGAAGCATGAGTATGGCAGGTTAGTGCTCGTATGGTGAACTGCACAAACCTGCTTATCCACATGTGTCACATCGCTGAAGACCACATCTCTCACTGTGCAACATTCCCACAGTGCCGGCCGGCCGCTGTGCTTAACTCCCTGGACTGGGGCTTTGTAGGCCGTCTGAGTCACAGTGATTGTGGAGCCACATCTAACACCCATTGTTAATTGTCATCTTGTCCTGTCTGACTGTTAACAAATGCACCCCTGTGGTTCTTGGTATTACATTAGATCAGAAAAGATCAAAGTTACAGAATGCTCTACAGGGCTCCTGACCCATTCCGTGTCTATGAGGGAGAGGTGCTCCAGCACTTTGTGCTTCTCCTACTCTGGGCCTTTTATTACAGACTGAAGAAGGGTTCTGACTCAGGACGTTACCTATCCATGTTCCCTACAGATGCTGCCTGACCCGCTGAATTACTCCAGCACTTTGTGTCATTCCGTGTCTACCAATTTTTATTTGCAGTTGGTGTCTCATCAGTTCAGGGTTCACAAAAACTAAACCAAGGAGAAACATTGGTTTTGAATGTAGCTAATCTGTCTGTGGAGCTAAAGAAAACATTCTTTAGAAAGAAAACAGTCTGAAGAAGGGGTTCGGCCCGAAACATTGCCTATTTCCTTCGCTCCATAGATGATGCTGCACCCGCTGAGTTTCTCCAGCACTTTTGCCTACCTAAAGAAAACATATATTTGGGAGTTGGGATCTTTGTAAATGGCCTTTTTAAAATGCAACATTTAGAAATAGGATGTTGAATATTTTAGTGTAGAATGCTGTGATTGTGATACTTCTCTCACAGACTGATCACAAGAGTCACTTGACTGTGTTGGATGATATTGGTGTTCAATAACAGAGTGGTCTGTATCTGTGTTTTATCTTCTGTCCATTCCTTCTCTCCAGAGATGCTGCCTGTCCCGCTGAGTTACTCCAGCATTTTGTGTCTACTATGTTTAACATGGCAGTTCATGTACAGTGAGGCTTGTGCTGTTATCCTCAGCACTGCACTTGTAATATTTCCCGCTGCCCTCATGTATGGAGATCATGTATTCAAGTGTTTATTTCCCATTATAATAAAAATCAAATGGGTGATGCACTCCAGTAAGCTTCACACCGCCTTATGCATCACAACTTTGTACAGTGTGCTAATGCTTTCAGTTGAAACAATACCTGTAGTTGCACACCTGACTCAAGTGAGGAATTCCCTGCTTTGTCTTGTCAGAGTGCGTGGCTTGTGGTTCATTTAGCTGTGCTCTGCACGACACGGCCTACTTGTTATCTCATGAAACATTTTATGTAAAACCCATTATAAAAGCAACATGTGTTCCCACGCGTGCTGTCTGTCTAAAGTTGGCGTCATCTGTCATTGAGTCAGTAGTAATTTTCTCACGGTGATATTTCTCCCAGTCTGTCTGCACTCGTGGGACACAACCGCACGGTTAGTCGGCTGCTGAGTGTCCCATTTATTTGACGAAGTAACATGTTTTAAGAATTTAAGAACCATTTATTGGGACCATTTTGTTTGTAAATTAAAGATAATCAAGTGTCCCTTGTCATGTAAAGATCCTACTTGTTGAATGGAGTTTTTGAATAAATAACTTTGAAACATATTGCTGTTTTAATGGATTGCATTAAAGTTTATATACAAAATACACCAGTCAATGTCCCATTGCTTGCTTTTCAGGAATTGCAGGAAACTTGTGTTGCTTTGACACTGTGTCCCAATATCTGCCCCTGGACGTTGCTGGTGTGTACTTGGGATGGGATATTACGTTAGCATTCCACACAATGCCTTAGGATGCTTGAGAGGTAACAAGCTTCTTCTTGCGTACACAGCCGAAAGTTGTAGACCAACTTGTTCTATTTGATCTTACTTGATTGTGCATGCCAGGTTGATTGCATTCGTCGAAACAGGGCGGACCACGTGAGGGTTACAATCTTCCACCACAGGTAACAGGCTGATGATAATAAAAATCTAAAGTCACAAGTGGAAATGCCAGTGAAGCTGAATGGTGAAAGTGGAAGACAAACAGTTTATGGTTTCAGGCTGATGGACCACTTTCTTTTGCAAAAAATACCAGTTGGGCTGATATCTCCAGCACTTTTTAGAGTGATAAAGCATGGAAACGGTCCCTTTGGCCCAACTTGCCAACACCGACCAACATACCCCATCTACACTAGTCCCACCTGCCTGCTTTTGGCCCATATCTCTTTAAACCTGTCCTATCCATGTACCTGTCTAAATTATTTTTAAACATGGCAATAGTACCTGCCTCAACTACCTCCCCCGCAGCTTGTTCCACACACCAACCGTTCTTTGTGTAAAGAAAAAGTTACCTCTCGGATTCCCTTAAATCTTTCCCCCCTTACCTTAAACCTATGTCCTCTGGTTCTCAATTCCCCCAGTCTGGACAAAAGACTCTGTGCGTTTACCCGAACTATTCCTTTCATGATTATGTACACCTCAATAAGATCACCCCTCATCCTCCTGCGCTCCAAGGAATAAAGCCCTAGCCTGTCCAACCTCTCCCTATAGCTCAGGCGCTCAAGTCCTGGCAACATCTTGGTAAATCCCTTCTGAACTCTTTCAAACTTCTTATTTTTATGTCAACCTGTTACCTGCCACACTTTTTCCTGTTTCCCCAGCTGGTCCCAGCTTTATTCTCCCCATTACCCCCCTCCCCACCCTTACAGTCTGAATAGAAACATATAAATTATGTGCAGGAGGGGGCCATTCGGCCCTTCGAGCCAGCACCGCCAGTCATTGCGATCATGGCTGATCATCCCCAATCAATAACCCGTGCCTGCCTTCTCCCCATATCCCTTGATTCCACCAGCCCCCAGAGCTCTATCTAACTCTCTCTTAAATCCATCCAGTGACTTGGCCTCCACTGCCCTCTGTGGCAGGGAATTCCATAAATTCACAACTCTCTGGGTGAAAACGTTTTTTCCTCACCTTAGTCTTAAATGGCCTCCACTTTATTCTAAGACTGTGGCCCCTGGTTCTGGACTCAACCGACATTGGGAACATTTTTCCTGCATCTAGCTTGTCCAGTCCTTTTATAATTTTATATGTTTCTATAAGATTCCCCCTCATCCTTCTAAACTCCAGTAAATACAAGCCTAGTCTTTTCAATCTTTCCTCATATGACAGTCCCGCCATCCCAGGGATCAATCTCGTGAACCTACGCTGCACTGCCTCAATCACAAGGATGTCCTTCCTCAAATTAGGAGACCAAAACTGTACATAATACTCCAGAAGTGGTCTTACTAGAGCCCTGTACAACTGCAGAAGATCCTCTTTACTCCTATACTGTATAATAAGTGTCTCAACCGAAAACATCACCTATCCATGTTCTCCAGGGATGCTGCGTGACCTGCTGAGTTACCCCTGCACTGTGTCCTTTTGTGTAAACCAGTTTTTTTGTTTCTACATCCTATTTTTATTGGGTCGTTGTTGCCCCGTGAGCTTCACTGCCATCGTGAGAAGAATGAGTGACAGTAATGATATTTACAAGTGAAGAAATCAATTGGAAATGTTTTAAAGATCTTCAATAGTTTTGTAATAATATGCCAGAATAATCAGTAATGTCATCCCAGATGCAGCTCACGGTGATAATCTGAAGTCAGTTCAATAATTAAATTAAAAATCCATGGAGAAGGAAGGTTTGCCATTTACTTTGAAAAGGGAGTTGGTGGATGCACTTTCTTCCAGGATTCAGCTGCACAATGCTAATGTTTATAATATTGGCATTTCCTTTCATTTATAACTTTATCCACTCCTTTTGGTGAGATCCACTTGTGACAAATGGCTAATC